>PIJE02001158.1:24625-84625 GCA_002895965.2 Coryphaenoides rupestris | reverse complement strand
CCCGAGAAAACATGACGAACGCTAATAATAACAACGACGCGTCGCCGTCGCGCTGAGAGAGAGGTTCCCACCGACTCGAGGATCTGGACTGGAAGCTTGGCGCCACCTATCCTGGTAGGACTTTGACAACTCCTCGCCTCGCCGCCGCCGCCGCCGTTGTTGTTGTTGTTGTTTAGAACTAACGGTCAGTGACAAACACGTGGCTCGTCAGTCATCCTCGTCTCAGTGTGAGCTCTGTCACGTTGTGTACATACGGTGTGTGTGTGTGTGTGTGTGTGTGTGTATATAACGGTACACTTGCGACACGTGATCTAAAGTAACGCGGTTACTCGTCTAGTCGGGAGGAGGATAATGGACTCGCTTCTAAAATGTCAAGTGTGTGTGTGTGTGTGTGACGGGATGTTTAAATAGCCAATTGCTCCGCGTGATATGATAACGGCGCTGTTGTCGTCACGCTGTGTTATATCATGTCATGTCATGTGTCCATCTCTTTGTCGTCCTCCTCGGCCCCGAGTTAATATTTGTGTTAAATAAACAGGAGAAAAAGGAGAATTTAGGAAAAAAAATCTGAGGGAAAACTGTCACCACAAAACTAAGGTGACGGCATTTAATCCAGGAGTCACTCAACTCACTTGCAATTAAAACGCCTGTAATAAGATAAGATGAGATAAGATAGAACTTTGTTAATCCTGAAGGAAATTATTGTGCCAGGTTGCATAGCAATAGAATAAAGCAATGGAGAAATAAGCAGTAGAATAATTACAAAAATAAGATAACAGATTTACAAATTGACAGTAATGAGAAGCACACCAACGGGGTGTCAAACACAATGGATCATTTATTGACTGGACGCTGCACATGGTTTTAACCAAACGTTCTGACTGGATGTGGGTCAAAAATGTGTCCTCTATCCAGAGCTGTGTGTGTGTTCGTTCTTTTTAGAAAGGTCTCCAGCTTTCCTCTCTACCTGCTGCCAAACACCACATAACCCGTGTGCGTGTGGGTGTGTGTGTGTGTGTGTGTGCGTGTGGGTGTGCACTGTGCGTCTGCGTCTGCCATTGGACGGCACACTTCTGGGTCTTCAGAGGAAATGTTGTTACGGGTGTGAGAAATACCTGCTTCTCACGCACAAGGTTCCCGCCTTCCGGCTGGGGTCATAGGTCATGTTTCATTAGCTACCTCACTGAGGGCCACTTGCACTTCTGGTGACTGCACGCAGAAAGACACTCTCTCTTGTCTCTCTCTCTCTCTCTCTCACACACACACACACACACACACACACACACACCACACACACACACACACACACACACACACACATGCCTGCTGGGTGAGGTTTCCTGTAGTAACTTGTACATGTGTACCATGGCTTCCTATAGCCAATGAACTAGGACTCGTCATAGACATAGACCAGCCATTGTCTGCTTCAACCCATTGCTCTGATACGTCAATGTCACTGTCAGCACGGAGAGGCTTGTCCATGCCTGTAAACACATCAGTAAGTCAATGGGGGCGGTGCATTTTTCCTGATAAAATATTCATGAAAGTTACATTTCTAAAATAATTTCAATGAGTCCTTGTGGAGTGTGTGTGTGGTTGGTGGCTGGTTTAAGCAGCCTCACCTGGCCTGGGTCAGGCTAATTAGACTCTGGGGCTGGGTGAGGCTGCCACACCTGTGGGACATTGGCTAATCAATGCCCACAGGATAAACCAGCCATCAACACACACACTCAGGGCTGACATATCACACGGTGTACCACCTGCTCAGCCTGCACTGCATTACGCTGCCAAACTCTGCAATAAACCGGTTTATTACAACTTACTGTGTCCTGGGGCCTACACTACAAAACAAGTTCAACATACCTGGGATCTCTTTTCATTAGCTAGATTAATTCATAATTCAACTAATAAACTCAATCACGCACAAGGGGTGTCACCACGGTGGTTGTCAACTTGTTAAATCAACCCTGGTTTTCCCAATCTATGGTGGTATTTACATAAAAGGTGGTATTTACATACAAATTTCCTTCGGGATTAATAAAGTTGTATCTTATCTTACTGTATCTTATCTTATGGACAAACATGGACAAACTACCAAAGCGGAATGTTTTTCCCTAGATTACAATACCGTAAATCCTCTAATAGTGGCCTGTATTCCATTAAAGGCCGGTGAATGGAAGGGATTGAAGGGATTATGTCCATGAGAGTTTAATTTTAAGAAATAAAGGCCTGCCTCTAATATAAGCCTGCCTCCAACAAAGGCCTGGTGCTCTTTGCGGCTCAGTAAATAAAGGCCCCGGCCAATATTAGAGGATTTATGGTATAAAAAAAAGGAAAAATATAATTTAGGCTAAAAGCGACACAGTTGCTGCTACCAAAGGCAGGAAGGAAAGCTGACAAAAGATGGCAGGCTGTGTGAATGCGTAATTAAGGTAATGCATAGATCTGTACAATTGTACAATTGTCCTAGTGGCTGAATATTGTCAATGTCATCAATAGCATCTTTAAATCTGTTAAGCTATGTTAATGTGTTTGTGGGTTGAAGTTAGTTCTTTGAGGTTGGCGTAGAGGTTAACATAATTATGACGCTTGTATCTCCCACACGCTGGGCAATAGCACACGTGATGTAGCGTGTTCTTAAGACATGGCGGCATACATAGAAGGTTGAGGACGTCTCCAACAGTGGGTGGTGTATTTGGTGTCTTTCTGGGTTCACCAATATATTCTGTTTGAGGTTGACTGACTTGACATCGCCAAGTTAGCGCCACTAAATCAATTGTCAGCATGCTTGTCACCATCTGTCAGTGGCAATGTATACAGATTGTGAGCTTTGAGTGAGTTTTAAGATGTTTGTCACCGTTATGAAGACACACACGCTACTGGATGTCACTCGCAGATTACTTCAGTCATGTGTGCTGAAATGTTCCCACAGTGGTTGAGATTATCTGAAAGTAAATCTAACTTGACTTCTGACTTCCCTCTGTATGCTCTTAGATATTAAAGACCATTTAGTTTTTGTAATGGTGGGAACAGAAAATGTAGAACAGAAAATGTATTATAAAAGTATTCTTGAAATGCCAATTTCATGAAATGAAATTTCTCTGTTCCGCAAGAACAGAGAAATTTGTTCTCTCTCCCAGGGCTGCGAGAAAAGAATGACGTTTTTTCTCTCAGCCCTGGTTCGGGAGTTCTCGCAGCTTGTTCTCGACACATCATCCGGGCAGAACATTTTTCTCGTGTTTTCTCGTGTCCGAGAACTATTGTGTGATTGGTCAATTTGAAGTGGGCATTGTTAATAGATAGATAGATAAATACTTTATTTATCCCCTTGGGGAAATTCAAGGTATCCCATAGCTCAAGTCGAACAACAACAATACAGTTGACAATAAATAAATAAAGGGATTGTAATTTGTATTCTGGGCAACCAGAAGTGTTGTAATGTGTGACTAGACAATAAATATGTAGTACAGCATATTAAAACAAAGTCATATGGGTAATGTGAAAGTTATATATGCTGGTGGTTTAGTGGTCTGTGTTTGGGAAATGGCCTCTCAGCATACCTAATCAGTGTGATAATACATGCCACGGGAATGGGATTGACCTCTATTCACATTCTTTGCATGACTCACTTCTGTTGGAACACCGTGACTAACATCGCATATGTTAGCATAATATTTCAACAATTAGGCTACATAGTTTGTCAACAATTTCTTTACGAGCAAACAAGTTTGTATCAGAATAACTATGTTGAGTTAATTCTAAAAGAAACCTCTGTATGTGTATGTATCTAATGTTATTGGGGTTGAAGCATTTCCAGCATTGATGCAACATGAACACTCACTATGTGTCATTGCGGTGTTGATGTGAGGTTGGGTTTGATCTGCTCAGTCACAGTCTGCATGTTGTGAGTCAGCAAATCACAACAGCACAGTTGTGATTTGAAATTGTATTATTATCTAATAAAACTGAGTTTTACATCTAATAAAGTTATTGGATCTAATAAAACTATGAGTAATAACGGCACACATATCTCTGCTATGTGAGGTATGTACATTAAAGCCATACATTATCCCACTGACGTAACCGTTATTTGGCAGTTACGATGGTGTTCTTTGCCAACTGTTATGACAGGTAGAACATGGAGGGAGGGAGGGAGGGAGAGGGAGGGAGAGTGGTCATCATTACATCGTTTCCAGAACGGAGGACCACATTCGCGTCGAATGTTTACGACCAGCAGGTATTTGTTCTTTATCCGCCGCA
Source organism: Coryphaenoides rupestris (assembly GCA_002895965.2). Lineage (NCBI taxonomy): Eukaryota > Metazoa > Chordata > Actinopteri > Gadiformes > Macrouridae > Coryphaenoides > Coryphaenoides rupestris. The sequence continues at coordinate 80,365 of PIJE02001158.1, read as the reverse complement.
TCCCATGAGCGGGAAACACATGCTTTTATTTCACAACCTCGCCCTCGCGTCCCGACCTCGGGTCCAGTCGTCTGTGTGCATTTTTAGACAAACACACTCTCGGCAAACAGAAGTGAGTGCTCTCGATTCCCCCTCGGCCACTGATTTCCACGGATGTAGACATTGCGAAAGGAAGACTTTCTCAACAGGATCCGTGTGTTCTGTGCTGTGCCAGCGTTATGCTGTAAGGTCACGACCTCCGCTGAGATTCACACTGAGAACATTACATTTTAACTTTCCCCACCCCCACCGAAACATTTTCGCATGCTGGCTGTTTCTGTCTGTCAGGTGACTTCTTATCTTGGGGAAACCTAAAAGACAATTTCAGTTTCTCTGCATGAACTCACCGCTGCACACACAGAAAACTCTGACCAACACCAGAGTTGGTGATCCTTCCAGAGTATTCTGTGGGTTGTCAGGCCATGATCCGCCTCCAACTGGGTCGGAACAACAAAATTATTCTCAGAACCCCTGCTGTGGAGCAGAAAACAGCTCCGGATAGCATGTGTGCACCGAACGCCAACGCCAACCATGCCCGCTGAAGTTCTGCCAAACCACTTGGACCTGCTTGGCTCCCCAAGCCCCGCCCACCTCTCAATGGCCACACCTACATCACCCATTACCCCGCCCCCCTCCCTGAGGGTACCCACTCTGTCTCAGTTCACTTCACCTCATTAACTGGACAGAGCAGCAGCACGTCCCGGTGCTCCCGGCCCTCTCCTATCCCACGCTCAGCTCTCTCCCCTGGGCTGCTCTCCAGATAGCTGGCCTCTGCTGGAAGAAGTTCTCCAGTTTGACCTCTCTACTGCAGCACCGTCGATGGAGATGGGGGCTTGCTCTCCTCTCCGCTTCCTGTAGTCCACGATCAGCTCCTTGGTCTTCTTGACGTTAGCTAAGTGATGCATGATTCTATTTCCTAATTTTAAACCAACAATGAAGTTCTATCCATCATCTGCTGAACCTATCCTCACCTGACCACAGTTCAGTGGGCGTTCCCCTCCACTTAGTAGCTAAGTGTTGAGATTTCTCTGAGCAAGACACCACCTAACCCTAACTGCTCTTGACGTGTTGGTTGTTACCTTGCATGGTTGACACCACCTAACCCTAACTGCTCCTGACGTGTTGGTTGTTACCTTGCATGGTTGACACCACCTAACCCTAACTGCTCCTGACGTGTTGGTTGTTACCTTGCATGGTTGACACCATGTATGAATGGGTGAATGAGCAACTGTCCAGGGGCTAGCGCTCGCGTCGGTATTGAGTGCGGTGGTCAACCATGCAAGGTAACAACCAACACGTCAGGAGCAGTTAGGGTTAGGTGGTGTCAACCATGCAAGGTAACAACCAACACGTCAGGAGCAGTTAGGGTTAGGTGGTGTCAACCATGCAAGGTAACAACCAACACGTCAGGAGCAGTTAGGGTTAGGTGGTGTCAACCATGCAAGGTAACAACCAACACGTCAGGAGCAGTTAGGGTTAGGTGGTGTCAACCATGCAAGGTAACAACCAACACGTCAGGAGCAGTTAGGGTTAGGTGGTGTCTTGCTCAGGGACACCTCAACACAATCATACACCGACGGCGGTGTCAACCATGCAAGGTAACAACCAAGACGTCAGGAGCAGTTAGGGTTAGGTGGTGTCTTGCTCAGGGACACCTCAACACTTAGCTAGGAGGAGCAGGTAGGGTTAGGTGGTGTCTTGCTCAGGGACACCTCCACACTTAGCTAGGGAGGAGCAGGCCAGAACGTGGCCTACAGGGAGGAGGTTGGATCACTGGCACAGTGGTGCCAAGAAAACAACCTCGCCCTCAACGTCAAGAAGACCAAGGAGCTGATCGTGGACTACAGGAAGCGGAGAGGAGAGCACGCCCCCATCTCCATCGACGGTGCTGCAGTAGAGAGGGTCAGCAGCTTCAAGTTCCTCGGCGTGCACATCTCCGAGGACCTCACATGGACCACGCACACCACACACGTGGTGAAAAAGGCCCAACAACGCCTGTATTTCCTCAGGCGACTGAGGAAATTCAACATGTGCCCCCGCATCCTCAGAACATTCTACTCCTGTACCATCGAGAGTGTTCTTACAGGATGCATCACCGTCTGGTACGGGAACTGCACCGCACTGGAGCGTAAAACACTACAGAGGGTGGTGTGGACGGCCCAGTACATCGTTGGAGGTGAGCTTCCCTCCCTCCTGGATATATACACCAGGCGGTGCGTGGCCAAGGCCAAACGGATTATTTAAGCCCCCCAGGCTTCCTTCTCCCCAGCCACACTCTCTAGTTCCTCCTGGGGGATCCCGAGGCGTTCCCAGGCCAGAGATATATATTCCGGGCACGTCCAACTGGGAGGAGACCCCGGGGCAGACCCAGAACTCGCTGGAGGGATTACATATCTCACCAATATCCTGATCAACTTAATTCAGATAAATGTCATTAAGGAAGCGGTAAGGCATTTTCCTTACCTCAAATGTATAGCCTCAAAGTACCCCACCAGCACAAAACACATTAAGCCAACTGCTCCTGACGTGTTGGTTGTTACCTTGCATGGTTGACACCACCTAACCCTAACTGCTCCTGACGTGTTGGTTGTTACCTTGCATGGTTGACACCACCTAACCCTAACTGCTCCTGACGTGTTGGTTGTTACCTTGCATGGTTGACACCACCTAACCCTAACTGCTCCTGACGTGTTGGTTGTTACCTTGCATGGTTGACACCACCTAACCCTAACTGCTCTTGACGTGTTGGTTGTTACCTTGCATGGTTGGCAAAACCGTCAGTGTATGAATGGGTGAATGAGCAACTGTCCAGGGGCTAGCGCTCGCGTCGGTATTGAGTGCGGTGGCGCGTCCAAGCTTTCATTTCAAGGTCAAGTCAGGGATGAAGCAGAAGCACGTCTGCTGTATGTTGAATTCAGCTAAATAAATTCATTGAAACTCAACATACAATCTCCCAAATGACCAATCAGAGTGGTTGGAGGGGAACGCCCACTGAACTGTGGTCAGGCGAGGATAGGTTCAGAAGATGATGGATAGAACTTCATTGTTAGTTTAAAATTAGGAAATAGAATCATGCATCATCAATGCATGCAGCTGGGAGGAATGAGTAAGTTGCGTCAAAGGTGTGAGTGTTCTTAAAGTAGCAGTGTGGATATTCTTTAGAAAGTGAGTCAATCGAAACGAGAAGATGCGGTTGCCATGAAAACCCTCCCTGACTCAGAAACCTCTCTGGAGTGCCTGACGTCCCAGCATGCATAGCGGCGGAAAAATACCAGTTGCTTCTCTGTGTGTGTGTGTGTGTGTGTGCATGTGTGTGTTGCGTGCATGTGTGTGTGTGCGTGTTGTGTGTGTGTGCGTGTGTGTGTGCGTGTGTGTCTGTCTGTGTGTGTGTGTGCGTGTGTGTGGTTTATAATGTTGCTCTGGACACTAGGCATCACCAGGACATAGTTTAGCACCATGCCAGGGGTTAGTGCCAGGCAGTGAGTGGACAGGAGTGTGTTTATAGTCATTCATTCCTTTCCCGCTCGACCGGGAGAGGGAGGAGACTGACCTGCTGCTGACGAGAGAGAGCAACACACACACTCACGCACACAGTATTTTCTCATATTAATAACTTTTGTGCAAAATTAGCAACAGTTTCAAGTGAAACTATATACAGAAACAAAAATAAATAAAACCTCGATATTGTTATTGCACAATATTGCAGGGAGGACTATTAGTGTTTTCACCAAATATTTAGGCAATGAGTTTTTTGATAAATAATCATCAGTAATGTGGATATAATGACTAAGTGGTTAAAGGCCAACTGCCTGGCAAGTTCGGAAAATTACATCACTTTACTGTAATGGCAACACTAATGCCATATGTTATCCAAAATCTATGACAATATCTAGTCTCATATCACAATATCAATATAATGTCCATGTAGTGCCCAGCCCTATGTATTAAAATGTTTCCTTCTCATGAAAATAATAGGTTCCAGCATGTGTACTCAGTGTGTGTGTGTGTGTGTGTGTGTGTGTGTGTGTGTGTGTGTGTTCCACAGACATGGTCTCGAGACAGCTCCTGGTCACTCTTCTCTTCCTCCTGTGTGTCCCGTGTGCCTCGACAGGAAGTGTTGTCATGCGTGGTGAGTTGACCAATCAGAGCACAGTGCTGGACTGTCATATATTATAATATGATGGTTGAGATAGTTTAAATGACCAGCCAAGCCTAAATCCGTGCCTCTGAGAAAATACACTTGTTGGAACTTTTTTTAAGCTGCAACAATTTTATAGCTTTTTCAAGATTCAATAAAACAGCAGGAATATAAAACATAAAAAACATCGCATAAAGAAAATCGCATTTCATAATATATAATATATTGATCATATTTATAATCACCATTACTAATCATGCTACTGCTTCTTTGTGCGTGTGTTGTGGTTTTGTGGTATGTGTGTGTTGTCTTGTCCAGAGACCTGTAGCATCCGTCCGCCAATGAGAGTTTTCTCTGTCCCCGGAAACGTGGCCATGCTCAACAGCACGCTGCTGTCCCCCAATGTCTTCGACTACACCGCACTCCCCTACAACATCTCTTGGTATGACCTGCTCACTGGGATGGAGCTGGCCAACCTGACTGGTCGATTCCTATTGCGGGGGGAGACGCTATGGCTCCTGAACGTCACGCTGAACGACACGGCGGAATATGTGTGTGTCGTCAGGTAACATACTGTACATAAGTCACATCTTTACTCATGACTGTGTACTATACAGAGTGCAACGCTGCACTCTAGCGACGTTGCATTATTCTCTCAGGCTTGTTCCTGGTTCCTCTATAAAGCTCCTCCGTCTTCCCAACAGAACCCCCTCTAGATGTTTCCGCCAGTCCATGCAACTTGAGGTGGACCCCGCTCCGGACGAGTGTGGGCGGCCCAGGAAAGTCGTCCAGCCGCTGACCAGTGGCAGCAACGACATTCTGACCTGCCCCCTGACACATTACATCAGCAAGCTGGACAGCTATGGGGTGCACTCCTCCATCAGCTGGTACAAGGTGAGCCTTGTACTCACCCTCGCTCTCAATCAGACAGATATCACTATTCCCAATCTATGGATATCATGGTGTCTACACTCTACAATCATGCTCGACAATCTGTGGATAGGCCCTTGGGTCCAAAATAGTGAACCTATCCTTTATTGAAGTACTATCTTTTCAGTTTAGTTTAGTTCTGTTTAGCTAGTGTTTTGACCACTAGATGGCTCTTTTTACTCATGGGTTCATGTGATCATGTGAGCTTAAGCACAGTTCAGATAAATTATTCCTGATGAAACTGCTTGCTACTTGCAATTGCGTGCTAAATAATCACAAGATAGCCAGTGGACCTACCCCAGGGAATAACCCCAGGGACTATTTCACCTGGAGAGAGATTAAATGAATAATGCTGCGTTTCTGGACAACTGGTGAAACACTAAATATCAACGCAGTGATTTTTCCACTTCCATTTTCCAAAAAGAATTGTGCACATGTGTGTATTTTTTTCATGTGTGTGTATATATATGAATATTTCCTATAGATACAGATCCAGTATATATATATATATATATATAGTAATCATACATACTTCTTACTGTATCTTTTATCTTGCGTATTTTTATATTTAATCGTTTTTGAACCACTCTTTTGCAATACTGTCACCCCTGCGCGATGTCACAAGAATTCACTGTTCAGATGGCGCCCTGTGTTTATGAAGAAATGTGACAATAAAACACTTTGGACATAATTCCCCCTACAGTACCCTCTAATGTCCCACCACATGGTTCAGATTGAAAACGGGAACGTCAGGATGTGACGCACTTATGACTCACTTTTGATGGCAAACACTGTACACGTGAACATCGGCACATTTCTCTCGCTCCCCTGCGTGTCTGTTCGTGTTAAACCCCGGAACTGGAGCTTGGAGCTACGTTGATGATAACCATGTGATAACCGTGTGATAACCACACACTGCGATTTCACAAGGTCAATCTTGTCAAATGCCATGCGACGGCAACGACATTCTAGAACCACTTTGACTTGGCACAAATCCTTGATCTGAATGGGGCGTTAAGGTCACAGGGTCATGAGGTCACGAGGTCACATGTGTTCTCCCATAGGGCTGCTCCCTGATAGACGGGAGTGGCAGGTTCGCCTACCAGAAGGTAGCCATGCTGAAAGTGAAGCGCGTGAATCACGATGACGCGGGCTCCTACACCTGCACCCTGACCTTTGACCTGGCCGGGGTCACCGGCTCCGTCTCAGAGACCATAAACGCAGAAGTCGAAGGTTAGCAAACTCACTCTACCAACTAACTAGTGTTGGTTCAAGCTAGTTAACGTTAAGCTTTATGTTAACCCTAGTTCAGGTTCATGGGAATACTGCTTACAGTTGCTACTAGTTACCCTTAATATGCCTACTAGTGAGTAATGCTTATAACTTAAGGCTAGTTAAGCTTGAGACTAGTAATGGTGGCCTTGGTTAACACTGCTGTAAGCTATTTAGCAGTGCTGTGCTAACTAGTTAGCATGTGTTTTCCAGGGGAATACGTTCTGCTTCCACAGATCCGCGCACCGGCCTTTGAGGTGATCAAGGCTCAGATTGGTGAGTAGGGAGAGATTTTTCATTTACTTGTTAAACACCCACCTGGCCTTCAACCAGGGTCTGCAAACACAGAGTGTGTGTGTTTGTTACTCTATTCTTGGGTTGCAATCACGTGACAAAACCGTGACGTCATAGCATGACGCCATGTTGGATGGAAACCAAAACAACAAAACGGCATCTGCTTCAAAGGATGTGATCCTTTTCTCTCAGTATTACTCAACGTTATAACCTTTGGCTATGTCCAGATATCATGAAAAATTGTATATATGTGGTTTTGATCCATATTTTCTTAAATCTTCCGATTTTAAGGAAGATTTGCTGCATTACCAGCAGTTGAATACCCCGATATTGGTGCTACAAACTTCATGACTGACAAAGACACAAATGAAAGCGTACAAAAATCTTTGACAAAGTATTTTAAAAATATATAGACTAATCAATAAGAAAATATAATTACTTTGGCATTTTAACATTAATCTGTGCATACAAAATACAATGAAGTAAAATAAAAGTTTATGACATGGAGCAGCTGATTCAGAAAGATTTGTAAGAGCACAGCATACTTTGGCTATCTTGTCAATGGGTGCCTGCTGTCCAGAATTTACAGTAACAGGTTCTACTGGCATTAAATACTTTCGTCGTACCAGGACAATAACTCTCTACTTGTATACGAACGTCAGACATTTTCCTTGTGTCTTTGACTTTTTTTGCTGAGAGTAGTTTTTCCACGTGTAAATGCAGGGATTTGTGCTGAAGCTTGATATAGATCAACACTTTCTGCAATGTCAAATTCTCTGTCCGCTAAAACAAGGTCTCCTGGGATTAGATTTTCTAGGATGCCACAATGATCTGACACATGCCTGTCACTGGCTCTACCTCCCTATGCATTGGAGATAAATAATATAACTCATTGAGGAGTTATTCCAATCAGAAACTTGTTATGGTGTTTATAATTAACATTTAAAACTTGAGAGTACAACGTAGGACAGAACATCATTCAATGGCTGCCATGTTGGATGTGATTATCGTCCAACATGGCGGGATCCGAGAATATAAATGTGTGTGTGTGTGTGTGTGTGTGTGTCACTGTGTAGGCTCCAGCTTCAGTAAGCAGTGCAAGGTGTTTGTTCCCTGCGTGGGGCCACACAGGGTGCATGTAAGGTGGCTAGTCAATGGCACATTCATCGACGAAGAGTCGTCCAACCGAGTGTACGCAGAGGCTCAGCTGTGAGTAATACCGCCATCTAGTTGCAGCTGTGGATAACATAGAACCTTAGTAGCAACTGTAATAGCAGCTCTCCCACACTCTCTCTAGTGGCAAATGTGTGAATATGATTTATGTATTACTGTTATTTATATTAATTATAATGTGTTGTTTAAGCACTTTTTAAACCAGATTTTATAAGGTGTTATCGTCATTTAGAAGTAAACACATTCGTAAACACAACAAAAATGTACAGGAAAATGTGAAAAATAAAAAGATAAAGTTGAACGAATAAACAATAAATAAATACATACAATAAATAAAGTCAACAAACTACAAATAAAATCAAGAGAGATAAAAAACCAACAGGAAGTTCCTTGTGTGTCCTTGGTTCTGGTCTCGACCCAGGTCCCAGAGGGTAGAGGGGCCCCATCCGGGGAACTGGGAGGAGCGTCTCCTCCGATTCAGGGAGGTGCGGGAGGAGGACCTCCACGCCAACTACACTTGCCGCGCCTACAGTGCCCGTGGGCTGCCCCAGGCCAGCTTTACCCTGCTACCCGCTGGTGTGTATTTGTGTTTGTGTGTGTTTGTAGCTCACATTCAGTACATTTGTTATGGTGATGGTGTGGTGAGGACCCAAATGCAGGACAGCCAGGCGGGTGATGATGATTAAACCAAAAGGTATTTAATAAGTACACGGGTACAGGTTACATGGATAAACTAAGACAAAAGATAATTTGTCTTAAAACTGACACTGAACAGAACACATAACAGGAAACAATGAACTGACAAGGACTGACTTATTGCTTAAACCGTCGATATAGTGACTGAATCACTGTGTTTTGATCCAGACGCCAACCACCTGGTCCCCATCGCCGTGTCTCTGATCGGAGGGGCGGCGCTCTTTGTCGCCACCGCCGTCTTCTACTTCCTGTTCAAGATGGACGTCGTGCTGTGGTTCAGGAGGGCCTTTCCGGTCTTCTACACAAACACCGGTAATGCACACACGATGCAACACACACACACACACGTAATGCACATAACGCAACACCCACACACCCACACACACACAAACACACACACACACACACACACAGAGTGAATATTAGAGATGGAGTGAATAGGTGTAAAGAAGTGAATAGTGTGATCAGAGTTAGACTAATGCTGGCTATTGTCTGCAGAGTCTGACGGGAAGCTGTTTGATGCGTACGTGATGTTCCCTCGGCATGCTGGGAAGGCGGTGGAATCGTTCGCCCTCCAGGCCCTCCCTCTCGTTCTAGAGAGAAAATGCGGACACAAACTATTCATCCCTGGTCGAGACTGTCTGCCTGGACATGGTGAGATGAACACACGCACGCACACATGCTCGCTTGCACACAGTCAGACATGTGTCATTAATTGTGGTATGACCCGGCTCTTGGACACAGTAAAGAAATGGAGACACACATTAGGTTTAATTATTGTAAGTAATCGTTTGTGTTTAAGAAACAGTGTCAGTCATTTGAAATAAATGACCTGATTGATGGTTAAATACACACGCATACATACACGGTGAGCTATACATACATACATACACGGTGAGCTATACATACATACATACATGGTGAGACGGACAGAGATGTACTACATACTGTATAAGACATACATTATAACACTGTAGGCAGGAAAATAAATGTGCTGTCCAGAGCATTTTTATGAGAAGCAGCAAGAGAGAGTGATTGTGATGTTATAGCCTCTATAGCACCCGCCCCTCCCACACACACACACACACACACACACACACAACCGTTCGTTACCAAGCTAACGCTTCGGGAACTAATCCTGCGGAAACTTCCCACAAAAACTTCAGCATCTCCTCTGCTGTGTGTGGGAACATGAGGTTGACGTCTGTTCTGTGTCTCTCCTCAGCCCTGGTCGACTCGGTGGAGGAGAACATGAGAGCCAGCCGTCGCCTCATCCTCATCTACACCGCCTCCACCTTCACCGGTCGCCACGATGACGACAACGACGATGGTGTTGACCCCAGCTATGGCAACTGCGAGAAGGTTTCCAGCACCAACTCTAGTACCAGTCCCCGTGATGATGGGACCTCACCTGGACTCACCACACCTGTCCAGACAGCGCCTGGAGACGCCCTACCAGGAAACACCCTCCCTGGACACCAGTCTGAAGGGCAGCAGAGCTTTGAATGTCAGCTGGCTATGCACAGAGCCCTGCTGGAGGAATCCCTCAAGGTAGGAGCCCATCACACCACCTGTTCTTACCTGTTGAAAGGTAAACACACACACACACTCTGACTCTGACAGGAAGTGAAACTATAGCCTGATATCTACCACACAGATAATAAAGATTCATATTTCCAATGTTTGGTCATCCTGACACCATATTTATTTACAATTGTAATTTCTTACAAATCACATAGTATGATCTGTTGTCGACTATCTGGTATTAATGATGTAGATTAGAATATGGTAGTAGTAGTGGTGCAGTTTAGGATATTGTATTAATGGTGCAATTATCATCTGTTTGTAATCTCCATCCAGGTGGTGCTGGTGGAGATGGAGGAAGTGGAACCCGATCAGCTGGCCCTCTTCCCAGCGTCGGTGCGCCACCTGCGGAAGACGCAGGGGGCGCTGTGCTGGTGGAGAAGCCAGAGGAGGAGCAGGGCGGTAGGGTGGAGGAGGTGCAGGGGGAGAGATGCAGAGGAGGAGAAAGGTGGGCTGGACTCGGTGTGTGGAGAGGAGTGTCTCTCCCCGTCTTCCAGGTTCTGGAAGCAGATGCGGTACCACATGCCCGTCAGGGGAAAGAGAATCAGCTACCCGGAGAACATTTCGCTGTTGAACTTGTGAGGTGGAGGGGTCAGGGGTCAACCGGCGGAGGGGTCAGGGGTCAGGTGTCAACCGGCAGAGGGGTCAGGGGTCAACAACAGAGGCGATGAAGGAACCACTAGTGATTCAGTCAGGAGATCACACCTGCAGAAGCTCATAAACTGATTCATCTGTGTTGTCATCGGATGAAGGAGAAGAAAAACTCCATCTTGTCTTCTCTGTGTCGTTCTCTTCTTCTTCATCTTCTTGCTCCAGGGACTGTTGTGTAAAAAAACAAATTAAGTTGAAGAAAGTATGTATTGTAAATATGTATTATAACATGTGTAAATATGTAAAATAAAAGTCTTTACAAATCACAATCCCAAGCCTGGCTTTCATGTCCTGTGTGTCTAGGGACTGTTGGATGTAATGTAAAGAATTGCACGACATGAAATAGGTAGGAATGCACCTTGAAGCGAGAATTATTATTAGAATTACTCCTTTAACAAAAGCACCTTTGACTCGTAACTCTCAGTGAAACATGTAAACCTGAAGCAGAACATCCAAACATCCAGGTCATAAATGGTTAAAGTAATCCAATGTTCATGTCTGCAGACATGGAGGGCTTACTGTGAGTACTGAACAGCTAATGAGCCGGGAGATCCAGGCACAGGCCCTGCGGCGAGGAGGACCTCGCTGTGAACTGTGCTCGGGGCCCATACTGGCACAGTCTGGAGGGCCTCGACACACAGGGTAACGAGGAGGAAAGCCAACAATGGGAGGTTGGGAGGTTGAGATGGAAAAAACAACAGGAAAGGATAGTTAAAAGCACTATTATAGCAGTATTATATTATAGATCAGGGGTTTTCAACCGGGGGTCCGCGGCCCCCTGGTGGTCCGCGACTGCATTGCAGGGGTCCGCGACACGAGCCTATGTTGATCAGTTCATTGATTTTTATTTTATTTTATAAATTCGCTTTGATATTTCAACACATTTCCAGATTACTCTTGAATATCGTGAAAAATATCTAAAATAAGAAAAACATGTTTAAAATAATATAAAGGAGATTCACGCTGACAGAATGTAGCCTTGCACCTGTCCAGTCTATGGTAGCCTGTGATTTGCTAATGTTAATGCATTGCGTCCCTAACGTCACGCCATACGCATGTTATTCAGAATTTTTCCCAACGGTTGGAACGGCTATGCTCAACATCATGAACCTATCATTGTCGACAGGCTCAGTTCCCTCTGGCTTTAAGTGTGCTGTGGTAAAACCTCTACTCAAGAAGCCTGGCCTCGACCCCGAAGCTCTCAGCAGCTATCGGCCCATCTCTAACCTTCCTTTCCTCTCTAAAGTATTGGAAAAAATTGTAGCTAGCCAAATCATCAATCATCTGACGGCAAACAACTTATTTGAACCATTTCAGTCTGGTTTCAGGAGCCTATACTCTACTGAAACCGCTGTGACCAGAGTGGTAAACGATCTCCTCCTTAGCATGGACAGCAATGCAAGCTCCCTGATGGTGTTGCTTGACCTCAGCGCCGCTTTTGACACAATTGACCATCGCATCCTCCTTGAGCGTCTCGAACACTACGTCGGCATCAAAGGCACTGCTCTTCACTGGTTTAGATCCTACCTCTCAGACAGAACACAATTTGTTGTCTGCAAAGGATCAAAATCGAAGCATTGCAACTTAAGCTTTGGTGTTCCCCAGGGGTCGGTCCTTGGTCCACTGCTCTTTGCAATCTACATGCTCCCTCTTGGCGATATTATTCGCAGCTTTGGCATTAGCTTTTCACTGCTATGCGGACGACACCCAAATCTACATTCCCATTGGATCAAAAGACTCCCCCCGGCTCCAACAGATCCAAAAGGTTGAATCCTGCCTCGCTGCAATCAAAAGATGGATGTCCCAAAATCACTTGCAGCTTAACACGGGGAGAACTGAGATGATTATCTTCGGCCCGAAGCATAAACAATCACAACTTGATGATGTCACACTCTGCCATGAGAGATCCACTATTGCCCAAAGCTCCTGCTTCCAGAATCTTGGTGTTCTGCTTGATCCTACGCTCTCTTTTGATCAGCATGTCAAAAGTATCACCAGAACTGCATTCTTTCATCTTAGAAACATTGCCAAGATCAGACCAATGCTATCCGCTGCGGACGCAGAGACACTCATCCATGCATTTATATCATCCAGACTGGATTACTGTAATGCACTGTTCTCTGGCCTACCGAGCTCTACTACAAAAAGCCTCCAGCTCGTACAGAACGCTGCTGCTAGACTTTTAACGAGAACTAGGAAGTGTCAGAACTACCTGGCTCAGAGCAGGAATGACATTTAGGAGACCACACCGATAATACTTTTTAAACAATAATTTATTAAATAAATTACTCAAAAGTCAAAATCAAAGATATCAGTTAGTGTATAGCTCAAACAAAAGTGTGGTGCACATCAGTAATGTAAAAGTGTAAAAGTGTAGAGGTGCGGAGAGAAAAGAGAACAGGGCTGCAGCCAGCCCTCAGTAGCGGAAGGCCAGAGCAGCAGATCAGAGCGCGAGCTGCAGCGAAGGAACTGCTTTTATACTCCCTCCAAGCAGCCCATTAACCGCCAAGCTAAACCCAACAGCTCCCCCTGCAGACCAGGACGGAGAGAGACAGAAATATGTTAATGCAAGACCAGGTGGAGTGAGGCGAACCCAGCATGGCATAGCCGGGCGTGACAGAAGTTTGACCACATTACTCCTATTCTCACTTCCCTCCACTGGCTCCCAATAAATGCCAGATCAGATTTTAAGGTGCTACTTCTTACCTACAAGACCCTGCATGGGTCCGCCCCATCGTACCTGAAGGACCTTATTGTTCCCTATTGTCCTTCTCGGCCGCTCCGGTCCTCAGGAGCTGGCCTTTTATCAATTCCAAAAGTAAATAAAAAATCAGCAGGAAACAGGGCGTTCTCTTATCGAGCACCCTATCTGTGGAACAGTCTGCCACCTGTAATCAGGGAGGCTGACTCTGCTGATATATTTAAGGCGAGACTAAAAACCCACCTATTTACCCTCGCCTTTGACTGCTAGGAGTGCCCCTCAGATCTAATTTACAGCTAAATCAACACTGTTAGCACTAGCCTACCCTAGCTGCCGATGGGTACTAGGTCTGAGGATACTTGTATGTTTCCTGCTTACTGTGCTCCATCTAACCTTCATGTTGTCTCCATTATCTAGAGTGCTGCTGTGATCATGACTGGATACCTGGCCACCTGGACGGCTACCAGCTTGCTCTCCAGCCAGCACCCCATCACATTATTACTATTTCATTTACTATTTGTACTTTGTTATTTGCACTTTGTCATTTGCATTTTGTCATGTTTTGTTACCCCTGTTTTTAATGCCCGTATGACACCCATTGCACTCTGAACCATCCCTGGAAGGAGGGATCCCCCACTCTGAGGTTCCTCCTCGAGATTTCTTCCTTGTTAATTAAGGGAGTCGTTTCTTGCCCTTAGGGGGGCTTGGGCTAGGGGGGTGTCATAAATCACGTTTGGCCCATAACAATCTGGCCTGTAAAGCCCTTTGAGACTGTCTTGTGATTCAGGGCTATACAAATAAAATTGAATTGAATTGAAAATTGAATGTTATTCAGAACGTACAGTCTCGTGCTCGAAGTTGACTTTTGAAGTTTAGTCGAAAAAAGTAATACTTTTGGTGAACGATGACGATGCAGCAGTAGGGTGAAGTCTGACGGCTGTGGAAGAGGATCAGCTGATTGAGATGTCCACAGACTCTGTCAGGAGGCATATGTATGACACACAGCCCCTTGTTCAGTTCTGGATAAGTTGCCAGACACCATTTCCAGAGCTTGCAGCAAAGCAATGAGGTGTCTTTTACCCTTTCCTACACTACCTACATTACCTACCTGTGTGAGAGCGGTGTTTCTACACGGGCGTACTTGAAGAATAAGTACAGGGCAAGGCTTGAACCAGAGAATGATACGAGACTGTCGCTGTCTACCATTTCGCTACGAATAGACAGCCTGTGTGGACTTCACCATGCCCACCATCACACTGACAAGTCACCCTCTCTCCACACACACACACACACACACACACACACACACACACACACACACACACACACACACACACACACACACACACACACACACACACACACACACACACACACACACACACACGGCTGTTAAGTAGAAGTACTACACCCCCCCCCCCCCAACACTAGCAGTAGGTGGGATTTGCTGCTGGTGATCATGAGGTTAAACTTGAGTAGGCCTCAATTGTTTGTGTGATATTGTATGATAATCATTTGTGACACATTCTGCATTACTTTGTCATCTTCCCTCTTCAGTAGTAGCCACAGTTTATGTTGATTGTTATTGATCACCGTTACTCCATCAGTTATATTTTAACGTTTTCTCAACATGTCAGCTACATGTCTGTACATTTAAGTCATGAACGTTATATATTGATGTACATAAGGTTAAGTCTGAGATGCAGTACAACTACAAACCATTTCCATTCTTTAGCACTGAAAAACAACCGTTTTTGTTGTTTGTTACACGGTGGGAATATGTTTATCTAGATTTGTTTGAGGTTTTTAAATATCCTCTGTTATAGATAGTTGAAAGCTACGTCACGTGTTCCTCATCACATTCAAATGTTCAGTGGGAGCTCAGTTGTTCACCATGTTTTGCATACTGTACATGTTTTGCAGATTTGCAATTGAAAAAAGGTTCTGTGCACTTTTAATAAAAAATAAACCACATAAAAAAGTTGTATGTGGTAGTAGCCTATTCATTGGTATTACAATACGTCAATAATACCACATTGAATGATAGAGGAATGTAGATGTAATACAATTATTATTATTATTATTATTATTATTATTAATAATAATAAATTATAATTATTTAAAACATGTCCAATTATAACTTTCGCGGTGGGTGATGGCGACCTCTGCTGGTGACGTTAGATAGATGCTCTTTATTTGGGTAGGTAGGGGTAACAAAAAAAGTAAATAACAATTTGAAAAAAAGTAAATCACTATATATCGTTATATATAGCAAAACTAGACAACTAACAGCCACGTTTAATGCAACATGGAGAAGCTTTTTTGTTATTTGGTACAGGGTGACAAATCTCATTTCTAAACGTACCAAACGCGACCAGAGGATGGCGCCGACGCAGCAACGGCGACACTGCGCGTCCCTTAAAACAACCAACGAGACGACGGCACATCGGTCTCCTCGCGATACTTGCGATCCTTCCACACGTAAGGCGGCGTAACCGCGACGACATCTCGCGATAGCTTAGTCCCCCCCCCCTCCCTCGCTGTGTTCTCCCCGTTTTAAAAAACAAAGTCGCCGCTGCGCTGATCTGATCTCTGTCTCCCGCCGAAGGTCTTCTCGTCTTTTCTCGGTTCTCCGCGGCGTGTCTCATGCGCGTTAACGAGCAGCGGTGCTTTGTGGCGACGCGGCGAGGCGAGGCGAGCTCTTGCTTGTGGGCCAGTGAGAGTGTGAAGGCGTCGCGGTTAGCATTAGCAGCTAGCCTGTGCATGCTAGCGACGTAGCTCTCCGCCGGCGGGAGAAAGAGTTTAATTGATTTACTGTGCGAGTCGCTTTCCCCCCCCCCCCCAAGACCACAGGGCGGCACACACAACATGCTGGCTACCGGAGCGGTGAGTGTTTCACGACCGAGTAGTGAGACGCAGAGCGGCGGGCTTTGTGGGTGTTACTGAAGACACACACACACACACACACACACACCAGCTGGTTCCAGGCTAATATCGATGTTAATAATGTTGTGCGTTGTGGTGTTTCCCCATCACCCGCGTCCCGTCCCGTCCCGTCCCAGGCTGTGACCACGGCCCTGGCCCAGGTGGACCGGGAGAAGATCTACCAGTGGATCAACGAGCTGTCCAGCCCCGAGACCCGGGAGAACGCGCTGCTGGAGCTCAGCAAGAAGCGGGAGTCCGTGCAGGACCTGGCGCCCATGCTGTGGCACTCCTGCGGCACCATAGCGGCGCTCCTGCAGGTGGAGTCATCGCCTGCACACCACACACACACACACACACACACACACCCCGACCGACCGACCGTAGTGTCAACAGCTGTCAATAGTGATGCTCAGTTATGCACAAAATGCCCTCCCCAATGTATTGACATCCAAGTAAGGGATAATCGATTAGGTAAGGTTACAAGGTAGACAACTGGATGGGGTCTGAGTGAATTCTCTCTTTTGTGATTGGCCGGCAGGTGTGCATTAAAACAGCATTTTGCACATGTAGTTCGGCTCTAGTTTAATCACTTCATCCACTACCCAACCTGTAACCACAGCAACATAAAAAAAAGAATTAAAAAAAAAAGCGTAGCTCTCAAAGCTTACTTGTTATCAACTTGATAAACCAATGGCCGGGAAGGAAAACACACCAATTGCTGGAGAATGGGACACTCAATGCATCCTTCAGTTACAATGCAATGCATCTTCTTGAATCTTATCATTCTGGGCAGGACTAGAAATGTGTTTGTTTGTTTGTCTCCCTTTTCAGGAAATAGTGAACATCTATCCGTCGATCAACCCGCCTACACTGACGGCGCACCAGTCCAATAGGGTGTGCAATGCCCTGGCACTCCTGCAGTGTGTTGCTTCGCACCCAGAGACCAGGTAACGGCCTTGCAGGGGGCTTAAATGTCTTTATTGTGCGGAAAGTACAGTGTACCAGGCAGGCATTTGTAAGTTCAACCCAAGTGATTGACTATTCTTCTTATTAACCGCTTTCACACACAGCCCCTTGTCAATTACTGGGATACTAGTGGTGCCTTTTTATATGAGTGGTGCTTTTCAGTATTCACACATGCAACTCTCTCATTCTGGGACATTTCCGACTTGCACCCTAGCACACATGGCATAGCAACCGGAATAGATGGGCCATACCGAAAGTCCAGCAGATGGCGGTAATGCGACACTTATGAATGGCACCGGCCATAAAACTACACAGAAGGATGGCTTCAGGCATCTGTGGATATTTCCAAAAAGTTGGAATTCTCTGCATATTTTGGCCTCCCGTCCAAAATACTCTTAAAGAGGAGGCATTGATGCACCGTAAGATAAACTGTCACAGATTCCAATGCGTCATCAGCGGAGTCTTGTGATTGGCATTTCGCATGCCTCTCTCTGCAATGTTACTGCTTTTCAGTCTGCTCACTGGGTCTTGTCACTCGGTCTTATTGTGGGCCATTGGCAGTACAGATAGTTCAATATCTATTCCCATTCACACATGTTTTCACACAATTTTTGCTTATTTTGTTTTATTGTATGTTTTTACTGTTCTGCTTTTCTCCCCAAGGATCAATAAAGTACAAAATATAGCCTACTGAAAAAAACCCAAAACATCGTACAACATCGTTATGATGGCAAATCCATTGTCTACTCGTTGTGGTCTTCAATGGGTTACAAGTCAGTAATTGGTTTTTCACTCAACTTCTAAATGCAATGTCTGTCTCATGGCATCGTTTTCCTATGATTTTTATATTTTACAGGTCCGCCTTCCTTGCAGCCCACATCCCCCTCTTCCTCTACCCCTTCCTGCACACTGTGAGCAAAACGCGGCCCTTCGAGTACCTGCGGCTCACCAGCCTCGGAGTCATAGGTGAGGCCCGGCCACGGTCTGAACGCACTTTATTCTTCATGGGGGGGCGGGGGTTCTTCTCAGTTCACATTAGTGTCATTAACATCTGTTAAGTAACGTCACGGCACATCCACTGAGAGAGGGCACTTTTTAAATTCTGCATGGACTCACTGGATGCACACTTCTTGCCTAATCCTCTACTCTTACACTCTGAATCCTGACACCCTTGAGTAAAACGCCTAACCGGCTCTTTAATGTTTTAGATAAAAGCGTCTGTCTGCTAAACGTGGTTGTAAATGGTCTGAAGTTGGAACTCTTTCTGCCTCTTTTGTGTTCAGGTGCCTTGGTCAAAACGGACGAGCAGGAAGTGATCAACTTCCTCCTCACCACTGAAATCATCCCGCTTTGCCTCCGCATCATGGAGTCTGGCAGTGAGCTGTCTAAAACGGTACACAGAACGGTTAATTAAGTCACCCACGGGCCGTCTATGACTCTTCTCTCCTCTCCTAAACACTGGTTACGCTGTGAAAATAGTCTTTAAATGTGTCATTCTGCTGTGTGCGTGGCAGGTGGCTACATTCATCCTGCAGAAGATCCTGTTGGATGACACGGGATTGGCCTACATATGCCAGACCTACGAACGCTTCTCCCACGTGGCCATGATCCTCGTAAGTACGGTAGACCCTCTTCACAGCAGGAGAAACCCAGGTGTCGCCCGTAACATATATGATGGGTACGTTCGCTACAGGCCTGGCAGTGCACCAGAATATACACAACTAGGCAAGTAAGCATGCATTGACCACGCTGGTGCTGTGACAGACGTAAAATCCACCTAATGTTTCAATGACAGGAAGAGGAAGTTACTTTACCCTGCTACTCAAAATCTGTGTAAAGTTATTCTCGATATAAAAAGATGGGAATAATAGTAACAAAACTATCTTCCACAATAAAGTCCGCTAAACATGACAGTATTACGTGTACGTCAATACTATATGATTTGGATTTGATGTGTTTAGATATAGACACTTTAGTGAATCTGAGTGGTTTTGCGTGTCTCCTCCAGGGGAAGATGGTTCTGCAGCTCTCCAAAGAGCCGTCTGCACGCCTGCTGAAGCACGTGGTGCGCTGCTACCTCCGCCTCTCCGATAACCTCAGGTACAACCCTGCTTCAGCTGGGTCTTTAATATCTTTTTTCGTTAGTTCAGCGGTCATCTCTTTTTGAGCCACTAGGTGGTGCCATATCACACATGTCAATGTGGTTGGTTGATTTATTGATTCCAGGTTTGTCAGGAATCTCTCACAGTCGAGTACAACTGCACTGTTTTCATTAGCACTGTAGGAATTGATAATGAATTGACTAGCATACCTCATCTTCACTGTTTACTATCTAGCGATTGTGACATAATCATGTCATTTCAGCAGTTTATGCATCTTGCTCAACAATGTCAAACTACGGACAGTTCCCTCCTTATTGACTGCGTATAGTACAGTACAGTTCAGTTGACCAATGTGTGCTAACTGTATGCTAACGCTACGGTCGCCGTGTGACGCCCCTGCCACAGAGCCCGGGAGGCCCTGCGCCAGTGTCTGCCCGACCAGCTGAAGGACAACACGTTTGCCCAGGTGCTGAAAGACGACACGGCCACCAAGCGCTGGCTGGCCCAGCTGGTCAAGAACCTGCAGGAGGGCCCGGTGACCGACGCCCGGGGCATCCCGCTCTCCGCGCAGTGATGTCCACACACGCACGCACACACACACACACACACACACACACACACGCAAACACACGCAAACACACGCAAACACACACACACACACACACACAAAAGCAAACACGTGTGCGTGACACATGCACGGTTTCTTTGCAGAGAGCTCAGGCTTGTGTCTTGAGGGAATGTGAGCACAGAGACACTTAAAGAACCGTGAGCGAACACTTGGCTTGGAAGCCTGTGTCACAAAATACTTGTGGAATAAGCATGGGAAAGGAGCATTTAAATGCTCATGTGGCAAATGGGCATTTAGCAAAAAACGTCGCGCAAAACGGTATGCTGTCATTAGGTTTTTTTGTGGCAAAGATGGCAAAAAGTCGTTGTCTTTGTAGTCTTTTCTATTTGAAAGGAGCTGTACAGAATGAGAAGCTGGTGTTTGTGCACATGAAGTCGATTTATTTTTCCATCCTATAATCTGCCAGTATTCTCTTTGTTTTAGATGAAGCCAGGATGAATAGTTATATGGCCCGATGTTTCCTTCCTTTGGTGCGCACCCTTTTCCTGCTGTAACATTCCACGACCAAGCAGTTACTGTAATTTGTTGCCTCTGAGTTAATTAAGTTTAATTCGCATCCCAAAATGTTTCTGAAATTGCCCAGGCATAATTGTAGTTTTTTTGTTGTCTGTAAGAAAGGTGGCACGATTTCAAAATGTTTCTTTGAAATGTACAGTTGGGGACCTTTTGCATAAGCTTTATGCAAATCACCCTGACTAATTTAAATGTACACAAATTGCAGATGAAGAATGAAATGTTTGCAAAGCAGATTTCGAGTTGCATTTTAATTAGAATTTATTTAATTTATGAAACCAGGTCATAATTCAATAAATATGCAATCCTCATAACTCATGTGGCCATGATTCCAGTCTCCTCAGAGGTGCAAGCAGGCTGTTATGACACTCGATAGAAATCGCTGTCGCCCTCACTCGGAGCCTACTTAGGGCCCCTGGCCAACAACCCACCAGACTCTCCTGATTGCTTTACGTTTCCATTTACCCGATGCATGAGTGCATCACTTCCTGTATTTTCCATTATCCAACCCCCACCCGCAAACAAGCCCCACACACACACACACACACACACACACAGGTCCACACCCTAACTTTCCATTTGTCTAGAAGGTCCTGGAGTCCCCACGGGGTGTGTGCTATCTCAGTGAACGGTGTGTTCCTTTTGTTTTGCTTTTAAAAGGAAATTGCCGGCTGAAGTCATTCTATCATGATAATACGCACTTTCCCCAGCAAGCTTTTAAGAGTGCATTTGTGCTTTTGAGTGACAAGTTGCTACAAGTGATATGGCATTAGATTAGATCTGTACTCTGATGCCAAGCTCTAATGCCAAACTCAGACAGTAGAATTTCTTTGTTGCTTAGGGTTTTTTTAATTAAAAAAATTAAAAAATAACTG
This sequence comes from Coryphaenoides rupestris, assembly GCA_002895965.2. Classification (NCBI taxonomy): domain Eukaryota; kingdom Metazoa; phylum Chordata; class Actinopteri; order Gadiformes; family Macrouridae; genus Coryphaenoides; species Coryphaenoides rupestris. Next base: position 58,878 of record PIJE02001158.1, on the reverse strand, counting down.
GTCACTTTTTTTGACTCATACATTGAAACAATTATATATACATACTTATTCACCATACATACTTAAACTATGTAATTTACCAATGGCTACATGATGTATTTGAATATTGTACTGTGTATGTTATACTATATTATATTCAACACCTAAGGGAATATAAATGAAGAAAATAGTCAATGTTAAATCTACATTTGGCAATTGCCTCACTGCAGTGAGGCGATGAGCCAGGTACTTGAGAATTGATCTTCTCACTCTACAGAATTAGCTTCGTGCAGACATTTATTTCCTTTACGTGACCACATGATCTCTCACTGTTTTGCTGCGCCATGAGGAGAAATGTCTTCACACTATGAGAGAAAGCTTTCTTACTGTGTTGGGGAAGAAATGTAAAGAAAAGGGAAGTTAGAATGCAATCTAACTTAAGGAGATCTTGATCTATGCTTTGATTTGGTACTAATCTGCATGATTCCTGGTCTTTTCTAAGGAAGAGCCTGACAAATTAAAACATTTTTATCTCCAGGCGTTATCACTGCTCTTTAACGTGTGTTTGTGTGTGTGCGGTATTCACAATCAGCTGATGGATGGGAGGGAGGGAGGGGGAGAGAGAGAGAGGTTGACCAATCAAAGGGAGCTGCACAGGCATATTCAGTGAGCAGTCTGCAGCAGACGCAGCGGCGAGGGGCGTGCAGACGGAATGATTGGGAGCGGGAGGAGGGCTGGATGTGTACCAGCATGCGGCTGTGTGCTGGCTCGGAGTCACATTCCCTTAGAACCCAGAAGAGAGAGAGACACACACTGGGGAGGGGAGAGAGAGAGAGAGTTTTTTCCCTGGACACTCCCAGTTCTCTCCCAGACTCTGTGCTGGCCTTGCACTCCCCAGCCCCTGGCCACTCCCAACGCACAAGGCCCAGCAAGATGACCTGATGCTGGCCACACACTGTCCGCCAGATGCCTCTTGAGGAGAGGCTATTCTCCAGACCCCGTCTGTCTAGTGGCAATCTGCCACAGCCTGCTTCTCTCCTCAAACCGAGCCGGGAGCAGCGTCTCCGGCCAAAGGGAACACCTCGCTTTGGTAAGTGTCCATCTTTTCTTTTTTTGGTTTGGTCTCACCAAACACTGTCCATATGTGAGTTAATTTGAAGTCTCTGATCCCCCCCCTCCCTTTTAGTAAAACCCTCATCGCCAGTTTTCTTTGCTGATGTGATGTGCTCTGATTCAGAATCAGAGTCTCCTATTACACCGTCTGGTTCCAATTGGCCCTGCACGGCCCTCCCCTTGTGGCAGAGGAACCGGACTTTTATTGGACGTGAGGTTTTTGCTTTGCATTGTTTGGAGTATTCTTCACATAACTGCTTTTAGTGCAGAGTTTGGTGTAGGGACTTAAAAAGGGCAAAGAGATCTTGCAGAGGTTAGCGGACATTACTGCCATGACTCTTTCCCGTGTTTAAATGAGCTGCTTTCAGAGGGGCACATTTTTTCCCATCCATGCTGTTGATGTTTGTGTGTGTGTGTATTCATGTGGTCTGGGCTGGTCTGCTTGGACAAGTGGCCCTGTATGACTCAATTCCCCCGAGCGGTCTGTCTGTCTGTCCATCTGTCCAAATCACGTGACCCTGATCCTAAAAATAGCGCAAATGATTGTAGCTGCTGTGTTTCAAAGCATCATTTTAATTAACTTGTATTTGTGTTAGAGAAATAAACAATAGAATAATAAAAATAAAATAACTAATTGACACATTTTCAGTTAATATGGAGCAATGACCTTATTGAAATTTTCACACTTCCTCTATTCAAACTGTCTCACAGCAGTATACCTCAAGATAACCAGAAAACAAAATTGAATGTGTTGTTTTGGGCACTGTGTTCCTTCAACAACTTCAGTGGCTGAATGGAGTGGAAACTCTTTGTCAAGAGAGGTGTCAGGCTGAGTGAACGTGGAGCCTTTCCGTCTTCATATTTCCCGGGGGACAGTGGAAGGAAAAGGCTTGCAAACGGCCCTTCCCTTCCAGGAAGCATTTGATCCTTGCAGATAGCAACAGGACGCAAGGCAGTAGGTTCCCAGCATGTTTGTGTTGACGTTCTCTTGTGTTTACCATTTTCATTCAGCTTCATCAGTATCCTGTGGCCCTTAGCTCATGAGCACAGTCTCAAAAGGGCGTCACTGGCCCGCATTACACAACACCCCATGCCCCTATAACTATAAGGCCTCTTAAGAAACCCTCAGATAACATTGCACAACACTAACACGAAGTTTAGCTACACGTTATGTGATATTGATGTCAAAAATAGCTTATCAGTTCTACTGTGGGACAAACAAGTGCAACCAGATGTTTACTGTCATGCCTGCCATGTGATCGCCAACACATTGCCTTGAAATCCAATCTGAAATCAATTATTCCACTCAGGACTGTTTCATCCTAAAACTAAGATTCCCATCAGAGAGACAGAGACAGAGACAGGCATGGAAATGCTGATGACCGCCGTCTGGTTGCTGATAAATGGGATGGGTGGCGAGCGCCGGTAAGCTAACGCCGGGTTGGCGACGAGACTGGGCTCCACTGCTGGGTGTTCAATGGTTCTCAAAGGGCAAAGAGCACAAGAAGAAGAAGAAGACAAGAAGAAGAAGAAGAAGAAGAAGACGTGTTTTATATTAAAATAATGACAATGTACAAAATCTAAATTGCAGACACATCAATTGAGAGCGAGACGGCACAAGCGATGACACACAAAGCAACACTGCAGTGACGCGCTTGACCGGTCACCTCCATCACCAGCAGCACAGCACGTGGTGGTCAATCGAGGTGAGAACAGCGGTCGTCATGGTTACCGGCGGTCGTCATGGTTACCGGCGACCGCAGACGCAGACGCAGGCGTGTCGGTCTGTCTGTCTGTCGTCGTGGGGGGCGGGGCGTGGCGTGGCGGACTCGGGTGTCGTGGACTCGGGTGTTCGTCACGTCAGGCGTCAGCCGCACAGATTTGGTTACGCGGTCGAATGCATCGCGATCTGGAAAATAAAGCCTCCGGCCGTCAGCTGTTGGATCTGGAGCCGCGCGGATGCACGACGATCGATCTGTTTATTAAAGACATTATTTGACAACTTTTTTTTTCTTCTTCTTCTTCTCGATCTATTCTTATTTTTATTTTTATTTATATCATTATGCAGGTTTGTAGATTTTTTAAAAATATTTATATCATTATGCAGGTTTGTTTATTTTTGTTATATTTATATCATTATGCAGGTGTGTTTATTTTTTATATTTATATCATTATGCAGGTGTGTTTATTTTTGATATTTATATCATTATGCAGGTTTGTTGATTTTTGTTATATTTATATCATTATGCAGGTTTGTTGATTTTTTTATATTTATATCATTATGCAGGTGTGTTTATTTTTTATATTTATATCATTATGCAGGTGTGTTTATTTTTTATATTTATATCATTATGCAGGTGTGTTTATTTTTTATATTTATATTTGTATATTTTATATTTATATCTTTATCATTATTATATTTTTAATGTGTAAGCCTACTAATATGCTCCTTCGTGGATATGCTAGTATTTTCTCACTATTTTATTTTATTTTATTCTTGCTTCTAGTTGGGCTCGCCTGCGTATTCAGTGTAGACAATCACAGATAGAGATGGATTCTCCTCAAATTTCACGTGAGTAGGCCTACATTATTTAGAATAACTAGATTTCTGATTATTTTATTTATTTTACATTTGTATCTCTTTGTAATTCTTATTACTGTCCGGTACTGCTGCTGCTGTGCTTTGACCCACATTTTATGTCTGGGATTATACATTAATTGATCTGAACCTGTTTATAGGGGCAAATAATACATTTAGACTCAGCAGGGAATCCTTAGGCAGTGGTGGGCTGTGATTTAGGCAGGTCATCAATAAACATCATGACACCCCCATGCCTTACCTCAGGACACAAGGATGATGCTGACCTCAAGGTGATGATGGCGGGGTCCACCTTCAGGAAGGTCAAGTCTCGCTCCTGGAAGAAACAGAGACACTTCCGCCTCCTGGAGGACGGGCTTAACATCTGGTACAAGTCCAGATGGGCAGGGAAGGGCCACTCCACCTGTGCGTACACCTGAATGTGTGTGTGTGTGTGTGTGTGTGTGTGTGTCTTTTATTTATTCTATTTCTGTATTGGTTTTATTGGTTTTATACACACCACATTTTCCACATTGTCTTTTTAAAACATACCATGACTTGTCTGTTCTATTTTGCTGCCCTTGTAAAGCACTTTGTAATCGTGGATTTGAAAAGTGCTCTATAAATATAATATAAATAATTATTATTATATTATTATTACCTGTAGGCAGCCTTGAGCAACAATCTTTACAGGTGGTCTCCAGCTTGTAATCATCGCAAATATTTATTGAACTTTTATCCGATGATGATTGGTTTTGAATGATTGTGTTATTATCATTTCTGTATACTCGTTTTCACGGTGGCAGGAGGTAAGAGCAGTTGTCTGGCAACCGGAAGTTTGCTGGTTCGATCCCCAGGCTCCACCTAGCTAAGTGTTGAGGTGTCCCTGAGCAAGACTCATAACCCTAATTGCTCCTGATGTGTTGGTTGTTACCTTGCATGGTTGGCACCGCCATCGGTGTATGAATGGGTGAATGTCAAGCACTTTGGATAAAAGCGCTATAAAAATGCAATCCATTTACCATTCACTGTTGAGGAAGCCTGCAATTCAAGCATTTCATTGCCATTAGTGACTGCTGCTCCTTGTTCAATGAGTGTGCATATGACAATACACTCCGTCCAGTTATGTGTGCTCATAAAGCATGTGATCTGCTCCACCCCCTCATAACACGCCCCCGACACGTCCAGTCTTGGTGAGCGACGTGGAGGCGGTGCGGCAGGGCCACGAGTCCGAGGTCCTGCAGAGCATCGCCGACGAGTTCGCCGCCGACCTCTGCTTCACACTGGTGTTCCACGGTCGCCAGGGCAACCTGGATCTGGTGGCCGAGACCCCTGAGGAGGCGGAGTCCTGGGTCCAGGGCATGCGCAAGCTGATCCGCAAGGCCCAGACCATGGACGAGAAGGAGAGACTCGACCAGTATCCTTCTCAGCGCCGTGGATTGGACACAAGCGGGTCCTTAGTGTCCCGTCTATGTGTTCACTCCTCTGCTCCGCCCCTCTACTCTCCTCCTCACCACATTATTTGCCTGAGCCAACAGTCCAACAGACTTGCTTCCTGAACCATTCCTAGGTGGGTGTGGGATTGGTTCCTGAAGGCCGATAAAAACAAAGATGGCCGAATGAACTTCAAGGAAGTGAAGAAACTGCTGAAGATGATGAACGTGGACATGAACGAGGACCACGCTTTTTATCTCTTCACTGTAAGACTTGCTTCTGTTAATCACCTTTATCCATTATTACCTGTCTATAGTCAATAAGACAACCTCTTATTGGCCAGTCTACCATTGAAAAGACTTCTGTGTGTGTGTTTGAAGATACTGTGACAGTTTTCCAGGTCTGGGTCCTGTTGTTTTAATAACAATAATAATTCTACTACAAAATTATGTGTTTATTAACTGTGAAAATCAGAATTTGACAAACCCAACGTACATCCCAACATACTTCTCCCCCATTCAATCGGGCTAATTATCCTGGAGTTGGCACGCCCAGCCAGGCCATAAGCCCACGTCAAAACAAACCCAAACACACATTCAAGAACAAAAAAACCCAATCCAAACCCTCTCTGACGTCCACCGCAGATGGCCGACAAGTCCGAGAGCTCGTCGCTGGAGATCGACGAGTTTGTCCTGTTCTACAAGATGCTGACCCAGCGGGACGAGGTGTGGAAGCTGTTCCAGGACTACTCCAACGACGGGGACCTGCTGAGCGCTGGCGAGCTGGAGAGCATCCTGTGCGTGGAGCAGCATGAGGGGGATGCCTGCAGCCAGCACGCCCAGGAGCTCATAGCCCGCTACGAGCCCTCCGAAATCGGTGAGGGGTCCCACCATCATTACCGTGATCATTAGTGTAAAACTCTGCCTACCAGGCAAACAACATGAGGGCCGTCACAGCAGCATTGAGCAAGATCACAAAATGCATTAAAATGAGGATAAAAGTTGCTTTGGAGAAAAACATTTACTCAATAGTAAATCTGCAAAGCTCAAGTTCAAACCAAATCAATGGAGCATTTCTGGGTTATATCTAGTGCAGGCCCGAATACATGATCTCAAGATTTACATAATCGTTATGTTTTCCGAAGTAATATTTGAATATTCTGAGAAAAGGAAGAAAAAGAAAGAGAAGTAAATTCATCGTGTGTATCTTTCCCTGCCTGAATGGGAGCTGGCGGAGACCACTGCTGCAGAATCGTATTTTTTATGAACTGCTTGTTTTTTCCTTTTAATTTCTTCAGAGTAAGTGTTTCACTCATTTTATTAACTTAAGTTAACTTAAGTTAATAAAATGTACTTAAATCTTATGTGGGTTGAGCGTGACTTGATTGTACACATGTGTGCACATAAAATTATGTCGCAATGCACATGCTGTTGTAATTATGTATTAATTACCTAGCAATTATCAAGTGCTTGAAACTTGTGGTTGTTTCACTCTGTTTGGACAAATGCACATATTGTATGTCACCGTGGACAAAAGTGTGTGCCAAATGACCCAAATGTAAATGCAAATATAAATGTAAATAGTAATGCAAAGGTTTTTGGCTGACGATGAAGCCGTGTCCTGATCCCACAACGTGTCCTCTGTGTGGAAGCAGCCAGGAGCCAGGGGTGCCTGTCTTTGGACGGCTTCCAGCTGTACCTGTGCTCGCAGGAGGGCTCCATCTTGGAGGCGGCGCACCGGGACCTCTACCAGGACATGAGCCAGCCGCTTAGCCACTACTTCCTCTCCTCGTCCCACAACACCTACCTGCTGGAGGACCAGCTCACGGGCCAGAGCAGCCTGGAGGCATACATACAGTAAGCACCAGGGGTCACCAATGAGCCATTGGGTGGGGTGAGGATAGCCTTGTGGTTAGGGTGTTTGACTCCCGGCAGAAGCGTTGCGGGTTCGAACCCCAATGTCCCCAATGTCCACATCCCTGAATAAAAAGACTTACGCAACCACTTAGTCATGTGTGCTTCAATTTATTCCTGAGAAACTCATCAGTATTGCACCACCACCAAACGGCAGCTTAGGTCATTCTCTTAGTATCATTATGTATTAGTATGCCTTGGTTCCACAAAAACCCACGTGTGACCTGTATGAGCAACCAAGGCGTGCTGATACAAAGAGAATGACCTAAGCTGTTGTTTGGTGGTGGTGCAATACTGATGAGTTTCTCAGGAATAATAACATGACGGCATCCAACACAGTTTAGTTTTGGATACCAACCTTCTCCAAAAGGCGACATATCGAACAGTGAACCAACCTCAAAAACGAACTTCTCCAAAACATGGATGCATGAAAGAACGCTCCAAATGCACTCCAAGACACACCCTCATCATAATCCCCATCATCCACAAACTGCCATTCGCTACACTATTTTACACTTGGATTAAAAAGCGAAAGTCCATTATAATGTTGATATTTGGGTGAAAGGAGGTAGGTGTGAGGACCACATGTCAGAATTGAACCTGGGTAGCCTACATGGGTAGCCCACTAGCGGGTTGTGTGTGGGTACAGCACGTAATATTAACACGTTTGTTTGGAGAGGCATGGTGAATGAATGACAACCAGGGTTGTTGGAGCGTACCTCAGAATACAGACACTCTACTGGATTTGGTGCCCTGGGGCGTTCTGCTCCAAAAACCTCCAAAGCGTTAAATGTAAGCCGAAATGAAATGACTCAAGTGTTATGGGGGAGAATTCCTACGATCCTCTTTGGGACAAGAAAACCAAACTATCTGCACACAGAGACAAGTGTGATGTATGTCCGAACCGTCCCCGGAAGGAGGGATCCCCCACTCTTCCTTGTTAACTAAGGGAGTCGTTTCTTGCCCTTAGGGGGGCTATAGGGCTAGGGGGGGGGGTGTCATAATCACATGACCCATAATCATATGGCCTGTAAAGCCCTTTGAGACTGCAGCTGTGATTAAGGGCTATACAAATAAAATGTGCTTGACTTGACAGGTGATAGTTCTTATAGACGTCTATGTGTTTGTAGAAGTACATCCCAAGGTTGTTTAACTGTTTACATAAGTCTAACAGTTGTTGCATGACCTTTCCTTTTATGGGTCTGTGTAACGATCCTGCGCCAACCCCACTCGTGACCTGTTTTGGTTTAGCATAATGTCACGTGTGTCACCTGTGTGGATTAGTCATTCTGTTTACCTGTGTTCCGTGTATTGAAGTCCCTGCCCCACTTGGTCGGTTCCTTGCTTGTCGCAGTTATTAGTTTCTGTCTGCGTGGTTTTCATGAAGTAAAGCTTCCTTTGCAGGTATGGGTATTTCTGAAAACATATTTTCCCCCCTATATCTGAGAATATCTCCGTTCACAAGAGAGTGTAAAAACAATGTAAAACATATTTTTTCCCTGTAAAAGTTTTTTGGAGAGAATTTCTCCCTCCACAAGCGAACGCAAAAACTATTTAAAACACGCACATAAGCATACCAGCCCAGTAGGTGGCAATGAGACATACAATATATCAAACACCACAATAGTACCATTCACATTGATGGGCTGCTTACCTAACTCATTACCTTATATCATAGATGTGATACATTTGTGAATGCATCTATAATATTAAATAAAATATGTGGGTATTACCTGACAGTACACAGTTACAGACTCAAAGGGGTGTACAGGCCATATGATTATGCATCATGTGAGTATGACACCCCCCTAGCCCTATGGGAGAATTTTATCATAAAACATAGTCGCCATCTTGTCGCCGGCGAACGGCTGGGTTGACTGAGAGAGACAGATGGTCACGTGTATTGGACAAGCAGGAGACGGAAGGGTGGGGGTCAAATGGAAAGGGGGGAGGAGTCTTGGAGGGTGGAGCTACTGGAGGCCAGAGAACAAAGGCAAGAAAAACACCTCCAACAGAATAGATGAATTGATTAAGAAAGGACAAATGGTCATATGCAAATAGGAGACAGTATGTCTCAGAGAGAATCTCAGACAGTATGTCTCCGGGAATCAACCCACAACCTGAATGGCCAATGAAACAGCTACACCTCCAGCCAATCGGAGATAAGGGACATCCCTGGCTATCATATGACCTAGCAATTCTCAGATAGAATAATTGCATCTCGAACAAGTGAGATTTCTAAATTAAAGCAAACACAATACTTATATAAGTTAGGAGTAATTTACAATCGGCTCCTCTCCCACAGAGCGAACCCTCAACAGACTTTCACATGACTGTGTTTGGCCACTATGTTCACAGCAGGAGTCAATAAGCCCCACCCATGATCTCACAAACATCTTCCTTCAATCACATCAAGGATAAGACAACAGTTCCCCTGAGACAGGACGGACACTCTTGTGTTGATAAGAATTGAGTTCCTGAGTCCTCAATTGACACCTACCCTGGATACTTATCTTAGTGTTTGGTCACAGCAGGGGTATGCAGATGTGTCATCATTTCTAGTTTATTTCAGTATATGTTGGTTAAGATTCTTCATGTTCCTCATGTGTCGTGTTAAAACCTTTTACTTATGTCTTAACTTTGAATTCCAGTTCTTTCCAGCAGATGTATCATCATTTTTTTTTCTATGGTTCATTTCAGTAATATGTTGGTTTAACTATTCTTATGTATTCCTTATTAAGCTAGTTTCACATCTATTTACAAATTCATTAATGTCTTATTCCAGTTCTTTAAGATTGTTTACTTATCACCATAGTATATTGTATTCATTTCCATCATTCTATTTCTATTTCAGTATGTTATATATGTTATATCAGAGTTTGTATTGTGGGGTTTGGTTTGGGTTTGGTCTATTCATCATTTCCTGTATTCATTCTAGTATATGCTAGTTACATAATTTCTGTTCATTTTAGTCTATGCTGGTTTAATCTTTCTTTATTATAATACTTTAGTTTATGTGCTGTACAAAGAAATACTAATATGGATTAAGCTTAGTTAAGGTTATGTGATTTAAACAAACCCATACAAAGACAATTTGAGGAGCTACCAGCAGGAGGAGCTCAACAAGTGTATTAACATAATTAGGGGCGTATACATGTGTTGAGGGGAGTGTTAAATGGGCGGGGTAAGGAAACCAGAGGAACACCATAAAAAGAGCTGTTTCAGTTGAGATGAGGGAGGGGCATTCAGCTGACCGACCTCCATTTCTTATGACTGTAATAGGTTGTATTAAAATGTTTAGCAATTTGCCACTTTCGTCTCCTCGACTTCTCCTTCTCCAACGAATTCTCTACATTTTATGTTGGTTTCCACAACAGCCCTAGCCCCCCCCCCCCTCTAACGGCAAGAAACGACTTCCTTAATTAACAAATAAGAAATCTGGAGAAGGAACGCAGCGTGGGAGATCCCTCCTTCCAGGGACGGTTCAGAGTGTAATGGGTGTCATTGCACACAGATCACACCAGCAACACAGGTGACGATCATAACACTAACAACACAAAGGAAAGACAGATAGTGAGTGGGGCTGGGGAAGCACGCTTACAGGCCTGTGTTCATGTGTTTTTATGTGCATGTGTTCAAATGTGTGTGTGTGTGTGTGTGTGTGTGTGTGTGTGTGTGTGTGTGTGTGTGTGGCGTGCACGTGTCCCTCCCAGGGCCCTGAAGCGGGGGTGCCGCTGTGTCGAGATCGACTGCTGGGATGGGGGGGACGGCGAGCCGGTGGTCTACCACGGCCACACCCTGACCTCCAAGATCCTCTTCAGGGACGTCATCGCAACCATCAGCCAATACGCCTTCAAGGTGGTTACCACGGCCACGGCCTGTCTCACAAGAACACGTTATATTTGATGTTTACATTGCTTTTCTGCTGCTCATATATATATATATATATATATATATATATAGGTTTTGGTATAGTTTTTCCACATATTTATTTGGAGTTCTTTGGCATATTCGTATTAAAAAGTGAATGTATTCTCTTTTAAATAATTTTCCCAAAATTTCGTCTGGAATTAATAAAGTATCTGATCTGGTTAATGTATGAATAAACCCATTGAGTAGTTGTCTGTGTCCTCGGAAAAGAAGGGGAAAGAGAAACGTAGTTTTTCACAGTAATGCTTATTTGATTCCCTTTTTTCTACTGGTAGCCACGTATGGATTTTAAGTTACTATTTCCTGTCTATGCATGCAGGCGTCCGAATACCCGCTCATCCTGTCTCTGGAGAACCACTGTGGGGTGGAGCAGCAGAGGGTCATGGCCCAGCACCTGGAGCTGATCCTGGGGAACACGCTGCTCAGAGCCCCCCTGGATGGACAGCTTCCCCAGATGCTGCCTTCTCCTCAGGCAGGTGGTCCAGTCTTACCAGAGGGTTCAATCATGTTGTAATGAGTGTGTGTGTGTGGACCCCAATAGCGCAACAGCACAAACACAGGAAACAGTTTTAAAGGTTCTTTAATTAAATTCTTAGCCCAGGTACAGGGAAAATGCAAGATTTAGTCCAGTGACAGGGGAACACAGGTCTTGTTGAATACGTGGGACTGGCAGTGAGCGAGTTTCATTTATTTCAACCGTAGTTGTTAAATAAAACAAACACATGCTAAGTGGTGTTGTTGTTGACTTGTTCATGGTTTCACCAAAACCGATGAATGAATGAATAGAAACATTCTTTCAAAGGCCATCATCTTTGTTTCCTGTCAGAGCACTTAGCAGATGAAATGTTTCCAGGAATAATTAACGAAACCAAATCAATCAACGCATGGTTATGGTTATTTGGAGTATGATGTTTGAGCACTAAACACTGTTTATTTTTGTATTGTTTACTACAGGATCTGAAGGGTAAAATCTTGCTGAAAGCCAAAAAGATTGATGGTGAAAGCGATGAAGTGAGCGACGAGGAAGAATCGGGGAACCCTGACAGCCCCTGTACGGATCAGGGGTCCGCAGAAGGCCCCCCCGACCCCGGCAAGAAGGTAAGGACTACTTTCAACTGAACATGACTGAAGCTATGGTGTCTAACGTAACGGCATGGCAACCTGCCTCATTAACAAGTCCCGGGACCCCTACTGATCCCCACCGATTCCCTCCCCTTATGCACACAATACTACACGTTATATTAACGTTTAACCCCACTGACTCCCACCCCCCATGGGCACTACTGCGTTACATTAACGCACATCTTTCCTTTAAATTGCACCTTTTTATTGCTTATTTTGTAATACATTTTGCATATACTGTATATCTTTTTGAATTTCTATGTTTTTACTGTTCAATGTTAAGCACCAATTGCACAAGAGCATATTCTTTGTTTGGAAAAACTAAGACAATAAAAGTTGTTTCTGTTTATCTATATGACTGGCAAGTGTCAAGTGGCAGGCAGATGCAGGAACCGGCAGACAGGGATAGGCGGGCAGACAGGTAGGCAGGGAGATGAGCTGGCTGGAGACGGACGAAATCCATACGCGGGAGAATAAACAGGTAGAATTAACGACACAATGATCCGACGAAGAGTGGGTGGAAAGCCGGGGTTCTTATACAGTCATTAAATGTAAATCGCTGGCAGGTGTGAGCGCAGCGCAGGTGCGGCACCGGAGTCCGGAGCCACGCCCACCAACACACTGAGCCCGGAGACACGGTCGAGACCGTGACAGAAAGCTGTACACCTGTGCTGATTCTGTGTTTATAACAAGTCATTACGGATGGGATAGCTGGTAAATGCCATGGCTTCATCTACAGTATAGAGGACAGGTATTTCCTTTTTTACTTCAGATTGCAAGATTGCAAGTAAGAAAGTAAAGGCAGGTGGAGAGAAGGGATGACAAATGGGACTCAAACGAATGCAGGGACATAACAACAAGACCACACACAGTATATTTTGTAATGACAGTGTATTAATTAGTATAGTGTAAATGTAAAACCAAGGGACTGTGGCTAAAATAAAAGAGAAGTCCCACGTGCAGCAGTGGTGGGACGGTGAAGAACACACACATGAACCCGCCAATGTTAACGAGACCACCAAGGTCTCTGTGGAGCCATTGGGTCGAAGTGCTTTAATTGCCCCCTGCTGCTAAGCCTTTCCGGCATCAACCCAGCAAGGAGTCAGCCTGGCAATTATGAGTGCTTTAAACTAATCGTACTGCACCGTCAGCCACATATTGTTGTTTCACTCTTTCGACAAATGTACGCATTGTAAGTCGCTTTGGACAAAAGTGTCTAAGGTGCCAAATGTCCTACATGTAAACCTTACATTGTTGACCATTTGAATCAAGAGTAACAGTGGTTCATAATAATTAATAATAATAGTAAGAAGAAGAATGAGAATAAGAATAATATATCAACAGTACATAATCTGATACTTAAAATTGAAATTGCTATTATTATTGTTCTATTTTGTTATATCCTATTGCATATTTAATTCTTATTTTTGCTTTATTTCTATTATTTTTCATGCTGTGTCCTTGCACATTAGCTAACTGAGAATATGATTTTTCACCTCTAACGTTATCATCTAACGGGCGTTTCCATTCTCCATCCTCTCCCTCCGCTGCCCAGAAGTCCAAGTCCAAGATGTCCAGAGAGCTGTCCGACCTCGTGGTCTACTGTAAAAGTGTCCACTTCCACGGTTTCCAGTACGCTCAACTGCATTCCAAATGCTACGAGATGTCGTCGCTGTCCGAATCTAAGGCCAGGAAGCTGGCTAAGGAAGCAGGTAGCCAATAGTGTCTGGTGCCTGATTGCATGCCTGCTACCGGTGTTGCCCGTACCACAGACCGTGACAGCCAGGCAGTCTACCCGTGGATCGATATTGAAGTCTGTGTCAATTTAGTCATGTGACCACGGGAAGCTTCCAAGCTGACCGGGCATCTCAGATCAATGTCAATTAAAACCTTGAGAGAGCGTTTATAGTTCATATTTTACAGTCTCTAGTGTCTCATATCAGTATATCACAGCAACTCTCCAATACTGCCAATGTGGTTTTCTCTTATTATTACAAAAGGAACTATTGTACATGTCACTTTGATTGGTCTTGTGTTTTCATTTTATTCAACACTATGTGAACCCTTTTACACGCACACATCCAAGCAACAACAGATCAATTACAGCATTAACTTTATTAAAAAAAATAAAAAGTCGTATTTTATTTATTAACTTATCCATTATCATTTATGATTGTTAAACTTATAATTTTAGGTGCAGATTTCGTGCGACACAACGCAAGGCAGTTGAGTCGCATCTATCCCAGCGGGCTGAGGACGGTGTCTTCGAACTACAACCCCCAGGAGCTCTGGAATGTGGGCTGCCAGATTGGTGAGTCCTGGACCGTGCTGGAATATGAATCCAAATTAAATAAGAAACCAAGTGGGAAATTACAGACTGTGAAACAGTGATATATTTCCAGATATGTGTCCAGATAATTTTTCTAAAGATAAAATGTACTCAGACAGAAATGCTGTCTTTGGGCCAGCCAAGATCATCGACTCCAAATATAAGCACACACAAATGAAGAACACATTAATATATTCTAACTATCAAATGTATTTTGTGCTAGTATTTGTACAGCACCAAATGCGCTCTATAAGAGGTTTGGTTTGATCCCCCCCCCCCCACCTTCTCAGTGGCGCTGAACTTCCAAACGGCGGGGCTGGAGATGGACCTGAACGACGGGCTGTTCCACCAGAACGCCGGCTGTGGCTACGTCCTGAAGCCCGCCTTCATGCGGAGCAGCAGCACTCCGCCCTTCAACCCAGAGACCCCGCAGGAGCGCAGCGACTACACTCCGCTCCGTCTGTCCATACAGGTCTGTGTGGTCCGGTGGTCCAGAGTGGTTCCACTCACATTGGAAAGGTTCTGGGTTTGATCCTGCTCCATGTCTGCAGCCTAACCCTTCGCCATCCTTGAATTGAGCAAGATGCCTGAATTCCTGAATAGCAGATCTAGAGATTTTCACACACTTTAGCATGAATGCTCTTCAACATTTTTTTTTATTGCTTTTCACACAAACATTAACAATGCATAACAGCAAACAAACAAACAAACAAACAAACAAACAAACAATCAAGGAGGGAAGGGGAGGGGGGCAACAGACCGGTTGTAAAAAGGCATATAGATTATAAGAAACAGATTGGATTCATGTCAACAAAAAGTTACCTAGCAGTCAAAATAAAAGCAGAAATGTCAGATGACAAAGTCTTCCATGCATCAACTGTGTTGGGCTTTGCGTTGTTTAGCCTTGCAGTCGTGCATTCAAGATTTACAATCTTCTGTAGAGAGCATATCCAAAACATATTCATGCCAACATCAGGTGTTACCCAACGCTGAAGAATTGCTTTCTTTGCAGATGTGAAGCCAGCAAACAACATTTTCTGTTGGCCAATCCTTAGATCAAGATCAGAGTCATCATTGAGCAAACATAAGCACGGATTTGAAATATAGTAAATCTCGAGCAACTCAGACAAATGATGCCAAAAATTGGCCACAACTGGACACTCCCAAAACATATGGAGAAACGAACCTGGAGCATCAGCATTACAGAATTGACAGTAATAGTTAGGTTGCAATTTCATTAGATACCTTCTGTATGGTGTGGCATAAGCCCTATGGATGACTTTAAAATGAATGAGTTGGTGTGCCAGATTCTTACAAGTTGAATTAAGATTGGACCACACTTTATTCCAATTTGGGTGAAAGCCTAATTCCCCAAGCTCTCGGTTCCATAAATGCTCAACTGGAAGTGTTTTTTTAATCGCATCCATTAGTTTACAGTAAATTTTAGATACACAACCACGAGAGGTTGCGGTGGGTTCGATCCAAACTGACGCATGAATGCTCTTGAGTCCGAGCGTAGCGCCTCTAGTCCGAACCGATGATAATGATTGAGACGCTAACTATCTATCTATCTATGTTCAGGGAGTAGCCTATGCCTTGAATAACTCATGAGGGGAGTTAGTGTTTGAGTTGAACAGCTGACAGTGTTATTGCCGTACATCAATAATACAACTTTTTACAGCAACCATGTAGTGTGCAGAGTGACAGTATACACGCAACACGTATGTATAGCCGTGTACGACGGTGACGGTGTGTGCGTTTCCACGGTTACCCAGGTCATCAGCGGCCAGCAGCTGCCCAAGGTGAAGCAGAAGGACGGCTCCATCGTGGACCCGCTGGTCCGGGTGGAGGTCTATGGGGTACCGCGGGACACGGCCAAGGAGGAGACCAGCCACATCCAGAACAACGGTGAGGGCGTCCGCGTTACGGAGTTGACGTGGTGCTTCGCTGTGATACGCTGACCCAAATGGTTACTGTCATTTTGGATTACATCCCAATGTCCACAGTCTAACCTGTAGGCATTGTTGAGTAACGCAGTAGGTGTTTGGGTGTATTTCAAGGTCTTGGAAAAGGTGGGAGGGGGGATGTTGTGAAGACAAAAAACAAACTGAAACTTTTAAAATAAGTTGTTTGTATATTGACAAACCCCTCCCCCCGCCTTCCCTCTCCTAACCCTAGCATTAACTTGCGTGTTTGTACATCTTGGCATTATTAATAGTACTTACCATTGTTTAGCATGTTGTATATTCTTAGATGTTGGTAATTAACTCAGAATGGCACGTCTGCTCTTATCCCAGCTATTATGCAGGCAACCGAGCAATTATGAAACTCGTTCTATTTGCCTTGCAACTCTGAATGCTTGAAACCTGTTCTATTCTTATCTTCAGGTACCACAGTGATATATTGCTGTCTCTCTCAACAAATGTACTCTTTGTAAGTCGCTTTGGATAAAAGCGTCTGCCAAAAGCCCTAAATGTAAATGTAACATGCCTAGCCCATACCTGCTCCTTAATGACATTGACCTAACATGTCATTGACCTCAAACCCCTTTTTCTTTTGACTGTTAGTCATTTTAGCTTCAAGTAAAGTCAAATAAATAATACAAATGAAAACAATAAATAAATAGCGGTTTCGGGGGAGTACACGGCTCACCAGAAATACATATAACACGTCTGTAACGCCTCGTTTCTTTCCTCGCTTATACCTGTAGGTTTTAACCCCGTGTGGAACGAGACCCTTAATTTCGTCGTCCACACTCCGGAGCTGGCCATGGTTCGCTTTATGGTGGAGGACCACGACAAGGCGTCCAGGAATGACTTCGTAGGCCAGTTCACCCTTCCCTTCACGAGCATCCGAACGGGTAGGGAGGAGGTTGGAGAATGACGTATGCCATAAAACAGCACATGGCCACTATAATGAAACAATAGTAATGTTATCTACAGTTCTATTTAAATGCACACACTCGATGATGATGACGATGATGATGATGATGATGATGGTATAGAACAATAGGACAATATTGCTATACTACTGCAATTTCTCAATACTACTGCAATACTACTTTTCAACATTACCTTGCAATATTACCTTTCACCATCATGTACCACCATCAATATTCTTAATATCATGTACAATACGACTTCTCAATATTACTTTACAATATTACCTTTCATCATCATGTGCAATATTCCTCATATCATGTGCAATACTTTATATATTTTTCTTTTAGGCTAATTCACTGTACATTTATTATTCTATTGTTTTTATTCTTATGTTGTTGGTATTTTTGAGTAACCTCTGGCAAAAGTATTTCCTTCGGGATGAATAAAGTTCTATCTTATCTCTTATCTCATCTTATTTATACGATATGATCATTGAATCGATGAAAAACGTTTAAGGCTATATTAATATTGGATGCCAATGATTCACTCACTGATTTGATTTGCAGTGTATCTTGAAGTTCGATGCTAAACACACACACACACATCTCTCTTCTCCAAGGTTATCGCCATATCCACCTCCTGTCTAAAGATGGCACCTCCATCCCTCCCGCCTCTCTGTTCGTCAACGTCAGCATCTCAGCTCTAACATGAGGACCGGAAAGAGGACCGTGGCACCCAGAGGGAATGGCATGAGAAAGACATCATGCTAACACCGCAGGTTCATATAGCTGGAACAAAAGCCTGAAGGAAACGGTGACGGCATAGATTTCTAAAATGTATTTCCAAAGCAACGCGTATTAGATGTACAGCGATTCAAAACCCCAAAGACAGTTGTCCATCTCTCCAAAATAACCCATGTGTATTGTATCTGAGAGGAACAGAGTGCATGATGGACATACTGTAATTTTGCACAGAAAACAACCAAAGCCGGTCTCAGCATGTTAGCAGAAGAATGGGTTGACCCCACCGAGGGGAAGCAGTATTAGTGTATCAGTATTAAAGGAGTATTATTGCATGGACTGGGTGTCTACCAAGATGTAGGCTGTACCTCTGCACGGATCGAGATACTTTGATCCCACTGTGGTCTGAATTCATCAAAACCCAAGACGGGGTGTTACGAACAGAAACATTACCGAGTATGAGAAGCAGTATTAAGGAAATAGTGATCCTGTTTACTTACGATGAAATCGTGCAGGATCAAACTTTGATGCTCATGCTGTAAGTTATATTATTTTGGGTAGATGCACTTGTTAGCATGTCCGGTATGGTCTTTTAAGTTAAATTCCATTCTGTGTGTTCAGGAAAAGTGTATATGTATAAGTGACATATGTGTTGTTCAACATAGAAGTACTGTATTGAGTTGTTTTAGAGTGACAAGTGACATATATAATATATATATAACTATAATGGAAGGTGTGTGTGTGTGTGTGTGTGTGTGTGTGTGTGTGTGTGTGAGTGAGAGAGAGAGGTCATTTGGAAGAGCCGTTCTCCAAAAAGCAATACTAGTTATACAAAGATTACCAACCGGCAGTATTGAGACCTATAGAGTATTTAACGATTCGAGTTGTTTATTGACGAGTAGGATGTATGTCAGGACATACTGTGTGTCATGTATACTGTAAATATATATATGTATACTGTATACCATTGTGCTTGTTTTCGATTAAACTAATCTCATCAATGATTGAGTCCCACAGTGGTCTTTGGTTTTCCTAATAATAACTAAACACAATTACATATCAAAGATTTCTCACAATACAATACATTGTTCTGACCTGAATATATCAAATGTATGTTCGATATGAAATACATATATATCTGATTTGGGAAATGCGAAGTACAACAACACTGAAATGCTATATGTTGTGCAGTTTGTTATAAGAGATACAGTCCAGTCACATGGATATTGAAGCTATCCTAGTAGGCCTACCTACAATTTTCAAAGACTTTTGAAGAATACGACTTATAAAAATAAAAACTTTACACTTTATGTCCATCATAATAGATTCATTGCTCATTTTAACAATTCATATGCTGAAATCAAGTATAGGGTTAGGGTTAGGGTTAGACATATTCACACATCATTTTCCACCGAACCCCCCAAAACATTTTCAATTCCCATCCGTGGTGACCGCTCTGTCCAGATCTTCCCTACTCTGCCCGTCAGTCTCTCTCTGACACTCCACCTCCACTTCGTCCACCTCCGCCGCCCCCCGCATGGCCTCCTTCAGGGTGAGTCCGGCCACTCGCTCGTCCTTCCCCACACCCTGCTCCGGTGCCACGCCCGGGTGGTGCCTGCGCAGGTGCTTCACCACCTGGAACCGCTGCTTGGCACGGTACGGACAGCGGAGGCAGCGGTAGGGCTGCTGCTTGGTGTGCGATAGGAAGTGGTGCCGCAGGCCGGCGGGCCAGCGGAAGGCCTTGGGGCAGGCGGCGCAGGCGTAGGGCCGCGTGTCGCTGTGCTGCCGCTGGTGCGTCTTCAGGATGAAGCGCGTCTTGAAGGCCTTGCCGCACGTCTCGCACACGTAGGAGCGCGCGTCGCAGTGGCGTGTGTCGCGGTGGGCGCGCAGAGCATCCTCTCGGCTGGCACGGTAGCGCCAGGTTCGGCTGCACGGCGGTACGCCTTCTCGCCTGGCAACAAGTGGGAATCAATAATAATGACACTGTAAAATAGTACGGACGTTGTGTAGGCATCCTTATGCTAAGCTATCTTGCTGTTCACCAGTATGGGGTCAACCGAGCAAATATGAGCACTTGAAACTTGTTCTATTTAAATCTTACTGTACCGTCAGCGATATATTGTTGTTTCACTCTTTCGACAAATGTACTGTAAGTTGCTTTGGACAAAAGCGTCTGCCGAATGCCCTAAATGTAATGTAAAAATACACTTTGATGCTATACAGTGGCATTTAAATGTTGTCTGGCGGGCTTTCTGTCCCTTCATGGAGAGGACAGTGGAGATGGACAGAAAGGTGGGTTGAAAGAGCATTGGGCCTCACTTTGGAACCAAATCCTCCCATGTACTTCCGTTTTGATAAAAATGGCATGTTTCTATTACTTTTGTGTAATAGTGAGTCAACATAAACACAGTATTTTTCATTGTTTTAATTGCGGTCACTAATCGACTACTTCTTACAATATTTATGGTTAACATTTAATTGGTACCTGTATGTTTGGTCATGTGGTACTTCAGCTGGGTCTGCCATTTGCATTTGTATCCACACTCCGTACACAAATACTTCTTCTCTGGCTGGTGAACTCTCATGTGAATCTGTATTAAAAAAAACAAAGGCGTGGTAATAAGGTTATACATGCTGTAAAGTAAGAGGGTTGGCTTGTTTTCTGGTTAATCGTGCTTATGCATGTAAACTCTTACACTCAAACTAATTCATGCTAACTTGATGCCACATGACTTCTCATAGCTCCCCAATGCTGATCATTATGTATTTTAAAAAGCAAACATATAAACACTCACACAATGGGTTAATTATGGGTTAAAATGACCATCATAACTTCGGGTGGATACACATGGTGTAATGCTCACCTTCAACCTGAAGGGGTTGCTGCAGGTGTCGCTACACTGCTCACAGCCGTAGGGTTTTTCCCCGGTGTGTATGCGGATGTGCCAGGTGATCTTCTGCTTGTTCCAGGTGGTGTACTTGCAGTCGGTGCACTTGTAAAGCCGGGTGCCCCCGTGAGAGCGGAGGTGCTGCTCTAACACCAGCTGATGGCAGCAGGAGAATTCACAGTGGCTGCACTTTAGTGGCTTGTCTGCCCTGGAGCCGTCTTCCTCCTCTTCCTCGTGCTCCTCCAGTAGGTGCTGAGCCAACAGCTGCCTAGTTCTGCTCGCAAATGAGCATACCTGGCACCGGTGGCCTAGATGGCTTCTCTGGTGCGTTTCCAGGCTCTTCTTGGTGTCGAACCGCTGCTGACAGGTGGAGCACTCAAGTAGAGAGTGTGTCCTCAGTTGGTGGCTTTTGAGAGCAGCATCGCTGCCACATGTAAAGTCGCATTCAGGGCAGGAGAGAGAGTCCTCGAGCTGGTGGACGCGTTTGGAATGGTTCCTTAGAACCACTTGGGAACTGAAGCAGGCTTAGCAATGATCGCAACCGTGCTGGAGCTCTCCAGTGTGACATCGGCGGTTGTGCCGCCTTACGTTGTCCAGGGTGTAGCCGCTGAAGTCACAGATCGAGCAGAAATGAGCAGGCTTCCCGTCATGGACGCGCGTCTTGTGTTGCCGCAGTTTGGTCATGATGCCGAAGGTATTGCCGCACACTTCGCAGGAGTAGCGGCCGACACCGGTGTGCAGGGACTGGTGCTCCTCCAGCCGGTGGCGCCGGGTCGTGCTGAAGGGGCAGTAGGGGCAGCGGTGGGGTCGTGACCCTTTGTGTTTGACTGCAACGTGCTGAGCCATGCACCGTGCCTGAAGTCGCAGTGTTCACATCACAATGCAAGCGTTGAGGTTTTTTTTTTCCCGTGGACGGAGGCAACGTGAGTCATCAAAGTATTCTGGGACTTTGCTATGAACGAGCAGAGGCGACACTGGATTTCATTAGCTTTCAGGCAACCTCTTTTCTCGTGGCTTTCGAGTGCCCATTTCTGACTTGAATGGGCAGTTGGGACAGGAGATGTTGTCTTGGGATTTTATCAAAGTCTTGTTTCTACTTGTACTGTTCTTTTTATTGCCCAGGACTTCTCCCGAGTGTGTGAAAGTGCTGTCTGAATCAATATCTGCACGTTAACTTGCTTTGATCCTTCTCAGAGTTGTGTCTGCATGCTGTGGAGTGACGTTTAACAGTTGCCAGCCTGATTGAGGAAAAACTGCATTTTTTTGCATGTGAATTTCCCTTGTCCTTTAGAGTAGAGCACAGTATTCTTCGACAAACGTTTTCCTTTGTCATTAGAAACAGCTTTCTTCACACGTTTAACCTCAAAATGTTCATTTTGCATGCCTTTGGATTCACCGCTGGTAGCGACATTAGATATCAATGTCCCATCTCTTCTTCCATTATATATGCTAACCCTAATGATGTTCATCTGTTTCATCAATATGTTTATGTCCATCCCGATCGCTCAGAAAGACTGGACTCACTGTCGAGACACCTTTAAAGGCTCTTGTGGTTCGCTGACGAGCCGGGCACTTCTTCATGAGGTGTGTATCAAGGCCTCGACTTTGTTTGAAATGTGCCCCACAGGCCGGACAGTCATGTCCTTTAGACCTCTTCTGGCACACAAATTGACAGTGATGCTTCAGGGCGCTTCCCTTGCGGCTCACATACAAGCACTTGTCGCAGCGGTACACATCTTCACCAGTCTGCACTACGAGCATCTTCACCCGTTCTTCCATAACCATCACCTCTGCCTGTTCGCTGTCATGCTTCTTCATGGCCTTCAGATGGATCTCAGATTTGGACTGGGCGGGAGGCTCAGAGGACCTGTTGAGGATTTCGCCTGCTTCTTCCAACTCATCGTTGATCGAGCCATCGTTGTCATCCATTTCCCGTTGATCAGTCAGTCTCTTCTTCTGCAGCACTCTGGGAATCACTCGGGTTGACGCCCCTCTGTTGTTGTGGAGTGTCACGATCTTCCTCATTTGAAGTAGATGGTGTCCGTGGCCTTTGGACACTGGACTTGCTCCTTCTCATTTGGCGACCGAGCAGTCTCATATTCAGCTGTTGAAAGTATGGTCAACACCAACGTACAATACTCCTCCCCGCAGTTCCCGGATGGAATGTCTGCTGGAATACCCCCAACATCCACCCCTTCAGGGATTACATTACCTCCATTCCCTGGATTTGGGGTTTGAGAGAGAGATCATTCCTGGTTATTCCCATCTTGTTCCGTTCGGCCAGTCGGGTCGGGCTGGTTTTCATTGGTCAGAGGTGTTAGTGGTATCTCCTCGGTGCATGGTTCTGATTGGTTGCTAACCTCTGGGGGCTTCCAGTAGAAATCCTGGACACATTCGATGGCGTCTCTTTCCTTCTCTTTGGCGGCATAGTTCTCCAGCCAGCCTTTGTCCCCGGGCATGTAGCCGTGGAACTTTCTCTTGTGCAGAAACAGGCTGATCGTGCTGAAAGACGTGTAGGAGCAGAGCGCACAGCGGAACTCCCTCAGCTTGGTGTGTTTACAGTTCTCGTGGTTCTGGAGCGCCTGGCGATAGCAGGTGGTATAGGCGCAGTATTTACACTGATAGGCCGCCGCTGCTGCCTGCTTTGGCCTGGCAGAGTGCTTGGTCAACATGTGGTTGTGAAGTTCCTACTTGCGCTTGCAGGCATAAGCACAGATCTCGCACATGAGCGACTTGGCCTGATGTCGAAGCTTGTGGCTGTTCAGCTGGTCTGCCCGGTGACAGCGGTAGGGACACTGGTCACACTCATACCTTCAGGGCAAAACCAGAAGGTAAAATGTTTACAGCAGGAACTATTTTATAGTACAAAGAAAAGGAAGAAACTAACTCTCTAACCCTAGGTTGTTGTGTAATGTAGGCCTTTGAAGCCCTTTGAGAATGTAATGGACTTGACTTATAGACCATTGATATGTGACCAGAAATACGTGCTTCATCTATAAGAAAATTTCGCAAAAAGTAAAATCAATCTACAAGGACAGTGCCAACTCTGGTGAAGCATAGGTAATGCAGTTGCTGTTATTGTTTTGGTCATGAATTTAAGCCAGTTAAAAACAATAAAAATGGTGAAGATCTGCTATATGCGCAGTAGTTAGATTTTCATGTTTGGTCTGCCTTCAAAGCCATTTACCTGAGATCACCGCTGTGCACGTTCAGATAGTGCTTCCATTTTGTGACATAGCCGCACTCGGAACACATGAAGTTCTTGTCGTCAGTGTGTGAGCATGTGCTTGGCAAGGTAGGACTCGTCCCGGCACCTGAAGTCACACTTGCTACACTTTTTCAAAGAGAGAGAGCCATGAAGAGAGAAAACAAAAGGGTTGGTCTGACGGAAACCGCACAAGGAATACAGAAGTGATGCCGTTTCTAAAGGCCAAATGACACTGCATCAAGTAGTCGCAGTAGATACGCCGTGGGTCTTCCACAAGTCACTGTGATCGACAGTATAATGTGTCGTTCAATTTAACATGAAACATTTTTTACTATGTGATTTTATTCTTGCTGTAATGTGTCTTTTAGTGTTTTGAAATGTATAATTAACATAAATGTGAACCTGAATGAATAAAGATGGAAGGCCTGAGATGAAGGCTGCAGGGCTCAGAGGTGAGCGTAATCTGTGGCAGTGGCGCCCTCTGTAGGACGCAGGAGGTATAGACACCCACGGCATACCTCTGGTGGGCTACTTGACACAGAAGTACACATTAGGATTAACAGCTCTTGTTACACACTGAACCAGACGACGCTGATGATTGGCATCATCCTCCTCCTCCTCACCACTGTGCATCAACATGTGCCGGTTCAGACGGTGGGCGGTCACGTAGCTGCACTGCGGACACTGGATCTTCTCGCTGGCGTGCAAGTGCCCCACGTGCTGCTGGAACGCCACAGGGTTAAAGGTGACGAAGGCGCAGAAGTCACAGCACAGCTCCTCCCCCCTGGCGTGGCCCTGCTGCTGGAACACGCTCTTGTTGGACCACGAGAAGTCGCACTGCGGGCAGTGGTAGGCCTGGTGCGAGCGCCAATGCACCTCCATCTCCATCTCCATCTCGGTGGTGAAGACGGCGTTGCAGGCGTGGTGCCGACAGACCGCTGCCGCCACGCCGTGGGTGTCCATGGCGTGGCGCAGCAGGTCCTTGCGCCCGGAACCGCGGAAGGGGCAGCCTTCTTGGAAGCAGGGCAGGGCTTCTTGTCGGCCCGGCGGGACGTTGTGGGTCTTCATGTGGGCCTTCAGCGACCTGCTCTGCTGAAAGGTTTGGCCACAGGTGGGGCAAGGGTAGGTCGGCGCGTCGGGGGTATGCCGGTCGCCCGCCGTGACCTCTGCCTCGTCGCCCCCTCCGGTGTCGTCGTCCCCGTGGACGTTGGCAAGGTGACGGCAGACGGCGTTGCGCTCAACGGCGGAGTAGTCGCAGCGGTGGACTTTGTGGCCCGCCTCGCGGAGCATGTGCACGCGCAGCTTGCTCTTGCTGGTGAAGAAGCGCTGGCAGGTGGGGCACTGCAGGCCGGGGCTGGGGAAGTGGATGCGCAGGTGCTCCCGGAGGTGCGAGCGCATCTTGAAGCAGCGGCGGCATTTGGGGCACGTGTGCGTGCGGAATATGTGCTCTGAACCCTCCACAAGGTATTCTGGGTAAAAAAACAAGGGAGAACTCATGAAGAATTTGATATTGCAAATCGTGTTTCTGCATCCGTTATATATTGTATATTTGCACATTTTAATGAAGTGTGTAATGCTTAAAGTGATGCATCGCGGGTTCTAAAAAAAAGAAAAATAAATACAAATAACCTGCCAAATACCTTGTCAGGAAAATGTCAGAAAATATATCAATATACATCTCAAAGTCAGCTAATGAATGGAAGACTGGGGATTGCAGGGGTGTGTGGTAATTGTCCACCTGCTTTGCTATGTTGCCAAGAGGGAAAATACTCTCAATCGATAGATTGACATAATGTGAGATCGTAATGGATTTCATGGAACATCTTTTTCTGATGCCTAATGCACACCCTGATAACCCTTATGCCATGATTAGAAGTAAATGTCTTCTAATCCCTTTAAATGAGTGGATAAATTAATTTGTGGAGAGGGAAATAATTGATGATGGATTGCACATGCATAACAGTCCAGATCATAAATGTCCAATACAATAATAGTCAATTGTTATTGTAATTACAGGTTTTCTGATTTTGTAATTACATGTTTTATGCAATTGTTAGGTACATGACTTGACTAGCGAGATGGCCAAACAGTTCTGGGTTCGAACCCCAAATATCCACATTCTACTTGTAGGCATCCTTGTGCAAGATGCCGTAACCCCTACCTGCTTCTCAATGGTATGTCCCTGTAAGCCACTTTGGATAAGGGTGCTAATAGCACTATAGGGCCTATATGGCTGTTTTATTTTAGAACAATAATAGACCAACGTCAGACATACTTTTAGAAGGCGGCGTGTCAGTCTTATTTCTCAGTTTTGTTCCCTCCGGGATCCTTTTTCCTTCTCTTCGTCTTGTGCCCAAGTACCTCTGGTTCTGCTGTGTCCTGTTCATCAGCCGACTGCACATAGTGAGGGTTGGGTCTGAGTGTTCTCTTGGGCCTGACAGAGGTCAGAGGCTGGCTTCCTCCAGGGCTGATCTGGCCTGGTGGTCACAGATGTGGAAAATGTTTTTCAATGTAGTACTAGCAATTAGGGCAAGGTAGGTTTATTTTAGGGATTTTCTTTGAAAATATATTTACAGGCCAATCAATAAAAGACAATATAAGACAATCAATCCAAAGAGAAATGGAAGATTAAAGCATGTGAAGGCAAAATAATGAATATGCCAATGCAGACATACATTTTTAACAAGTTGTGGAAAACAAATGTTTGAGCCCTGATTTAGAGTAGGTAGTCTCACAAGTGAGTGAGATTAATTGCTACTTATATATTACTACATACTATATTACTATTATAACTATTAGTTTGGATTTCAGTTTATTTAAACCAAAACCAAGAATTATATAACCACTGCTATATATTCTAGTAACAACTGAAAATAAGATGAGATGCCCTTTATTAGTCACAGAACGTACATTTAGATGTCACAGCAGAGGACAGTAATAATTACACATCGATAAGATACAACTTTATTAATCCCGAAGGAAATTCTTGTGCCAGGTTGCATAGCAATAGAATAAAACAATAGAGAAATAAACAGTAGAATACTACAAATAATATAAAATAATATTACATAATATAAAAATACTAATAATATAGATACACATGTATGTGTGTATGTACGTTGTCGTGGCAATTATACGATAATTGCGTCCAAGGCGAATGAGTCTAAAGCAGACAGAAATACTTGTAAAACTAAGAGTTCTTTGAAGCCCTTTGAGAATGTAATGGACTTGACTTATAGACCATTGATATGTGACCAGAAATACATGCTTTATCTATCAGAAAATTTTGCAAACAGTAAAATCAATCTACAGGGACAGTGCCAACTCTGGTGAAGCATAGGTAATGCAGTTGCTGTTTTTGTTTTGGTCATGAATTTAAGCCAGTTAAAAACAATAAAAATGGTGAAGATCTGCTATATGCTCAGTAGTTAGATTTTCATGTTTGGTCTGCCTTCAAAGCCATTTACCTGAGATCACCGCTGTGTTTCCGCATGTGCACGTTCAGATAGTGCTTCCATTTTGTGACATAGCCGCACTCGGAACACATGAAGTTCTTGTCGTCAGAGTGTGTGAGCATGTGCTTGGCGAGGTAGGACTCGTCCCGGCACCTGAAGTCACACTTGCTACACTTGTGAGGCTTCTCACCTTTTTCAAAGAGAGAGAGAGCCATGAAGAGAGAAAACAAAAGGGTTGGTCTGACGGAAACCACACAAGGAATACAGAAGTGATGCCGTTTCTAAAGGCCAAATAGTCGCAGTAGATATGCCGTGGGTCTTCCACAAGTCACTGTGATCGGCAGTATAATTTAACATGACATTTTTTTACTATGTGATTTTATTCTTGCTGTAATGTGTCTTTTAGTGTTTTGAAATGCATTATTAACATAAATGTGAACCTGAATAAAGTATGAATAAAAATGGAAGGCCTGAGATGAAGCCTGCAGGTGAGCGTAATCTGTGGCAGTGGTGCCCTCTGTAGGACCCACGGCATACCTATGGTGGGCTACTTGACACAGAAGTACACATTAGGCTTAACGGATCTTGTTACACACTGAACCAGACGACACTGATGATTGGCATCATCCTCCTCCTCACCACTGTGCATCAACATGTGCCGGTTCAGACCGCGCTTGTGGGCGGTCACGTAGCTGCACTGCGGACACTGGTGGATCTTCTCGCTGGCGTGCAAGTGCCCCACGTGCTGCTGGAACGCCACCGGGTTAAAGGTGACAAAGGCGCAGAAGTCACAGCGCAGCTCCTCCCCCCCGGCGTGGCCCTGCCGCTGGTGCCGCAGGAACACGCTCTTGTTGGAGCAGGAGAAGTCGCACTGCGGGCAGTGGTAGGCCTGGTGCGAGCGCCAATGCACCTCCATCTCCATCTCGGTGGCGAAGACGGCGTTGCAGGCGTGGTGCCGACAGACCGCCGCCACCACGCCGTGGGTGTCCATGGCGTGGCGCAGCAGGTCCTTGCGCCCGGAACCGCGGAAGGGGCAGCCTTCTTGGAAGCAGGACAGGGCTTCTTGCCGGCCCAGCGGGACGTTGTGGGTCTTCATGTGGGCCTTCAGCGACCTGCTCTGCTGAAAAGTTTGGCCACAGGTGGGGCAAGGGTAGGTCGGCGCGTCAGGGGTATGCTGGTCGCCCGCCGTGACCTCTGCCTCGTCGCCCCCTCCGGTGTCATCGTCCCCGTGGACATTGGCAAGGTGACGGCGGACGGCGTTGCGCTCGACGGCGGAGTAGTCGCAGCGGTGGCAGCGGTGGACTTTGTGGCCCGCCTCGCGGAGCATGTGCACGCGCAGCTTGCTCTTGCTGGTGAAGAAGTGCTGGCAGGTGGGGCACTGCAGGCTGGGGCTGGGGAAGTGGATGCGCAGGTGCTCCCGGAGGTGCGAGCGCATCTTGAAGCAGCGGCGGCATTTGGGGCATGTGTGCGTGCGGAATATGTGCTCTGAACCCTCCGCAAGGTATTCTGGGTAAAAAAAACAAGGGAGAACTCATGAAGACATTTATGATATTGCAAATCGTGTTTCCGCATCTGTTATATATAGTATATGATTTAATGAAGTGTGTAATGCTTAAAGTGATGCATAGCGGGTTCTAAAAAAAATAACCATAACCTACCAAATACATTGTCAGGAAAATGTCAGAAAATCAATATACGTCTCAAAGTCAGCTAATGAATGGAAGACTGGGGATTGCAGGGGTGTGGTCTTAATCATTGCCACCCCTCGCGGATTTGTGTAGTTTGTACTTCCTGGTCTGGCTTTGCTAGTGACTGACCGTAGGGAAATTGTCCACCTGCTTTGCTATGTTGCCAAGAGGGAAAATAGACTCAATCGATATTGACATAATGTGAGATCGTAATGAATTTCATCATTTTCTGATGCCTAATGCACACCCCGATAACCCTTATGACATGATTAGATGTAAATGTATTCTAATAACTTTAAATGAGTGGATAAATTAATTTGTGGATAGGGAAATAATTGATCATTCGCACAACAGTCCAGATCTTAAATGTCCAATACATAATAGTCACTTGTTATTGTAATTACATGTTTTATGATTTTGTAATTACATGTTTTATGCAATTGTTAGGTACATGATTTGTCTAGCGAGATGGCCAAACAGTTCTGGGTTCGAACCCCAAATATCCACTTTCTACTTGTAGGCATCCTTGTGCAAGATGCCGTAACCCCTACCTGCTTCTCAATGGTATGTCCCTGTAAGCCACTTTGGATAAGGGTGCCTGCTATTTGCACTATAGGCCTATATGGCTGTTTTATTTTAGAACAATAATAGACCAACTTCAGACTTACTTTTAGAAGGAGGCATGCAAGTCTTATTTCTAACAGTTGTCTTGTTCCCTCCGGGATCTTTTTTCCTTCTCTTCGTCTTGTGCCCAAGGACCGCTGGTTCTGCTGTGTCCTGTTCATCAGCCGACTGCACATAGTGAGGGTTGGGTCTGCGTGTTCTCTTGGGCCTGCCAGAAGTCAGAGGCTGGCTTCCTCCAGGGCTGGTCTGGCCTGGTGGTCACAGATGTGGAAAATGTTTTTCAATATAGTACTAGCAATTAGGGCAAGGTAGGTTTATTTTAGGGATTTTCTTTGAAAATATATTTACAGGCCAATCAATAAAATGCAATATAAGACAATCAATTCAAAGAGAAATGGAAGATAAAAGCATGTGAAGGCAAAATAATAAATATGCCAGTGCAGACTTACATTTTTAACAACAAGTTGTGGAAAACAGAAATGTTTGAGCCCTGATTTAGAGTAGGTCTTCTCACAAGTGAGTGAGATTAATTACGATTTATATATTACTACACACTATATTACTATTATAACTATTACTGTTTGGATTTCAGAGTTTATTTAAACCAAAACCAAGAATTATATAACCACTGCTATATATTCTAATAACAACTGAAAATAAGATGAGATGCCCTTTATTACATTTTACATTTACTTTTAGGGCATTTGGCAGACGCTTTTATCCAAAGCGACTTACAAAGAGTACATTTGTTGAAGGAGAGGCAGCAATATATCACTGTGGCACAGAATGTTCTGGCATAGTGTTCTGGCACAGAACACTGTTATTAGTCACATACTGTACATTTAGATGTCACAGCAGAGGACAGAAATAATTACACATAGATAAGATAAGATAAGATAAGACAGAACTTTATTGATCCCAAAGGAAATTCTTGTGTCAGGTTGCATAGCAATATAATAAAACAATAGAATAATACAAATAATATAAAATAATAACAATAATAATATAGATACACATGTATGTGTGTAGGCCTATGTATGTAATATTACTATAAGAATTGTTCAAGAAAAGCGTTTTATTTGGATAAATGCACAATCTCCAGTAATTGAATGGGCCATCTTTTACCTTGCTGGTCCTGAGGCTCTGAGGAAAGTTGTCCACCTTTTTCTGTGGGATTAGGTTCCATTGCGTCTGTTTAACACAACAACAACAACAAAAACAACAACCAAATAACACATAATGATATCTCTCGCTGTACATCTGATATCATACAATATACGTCCATTGTCGCACACATCGGACAGAAACGACGCATTAAAGATTGACGCGGGCGTCATTACGAAACAGAATCGCAAACGACCGCACGACGTTTCCCGGTCGCGTCTACCCGTTAACCAACACACCAACACTAAAGCGTGGGCTTTATACGTGTGTGTGTGTGTGCGTGCGTGTGTGTGTATGCGCTACAATAACAATAACAACAACACCATTACCATTAATACACACGTAAGCGTTAGTTGTTCTCGTATCGTTAGGTTTTACTCGCCTTTTATTCACCAGTCGCTTCGCCCGCGTCGCCATTACCCTCGTCGTAGTAGATCAGCGTCTCGTCGACATAGCACAACGTGGACACGTCCTTGTAACGTCATCCTGTTTTTCACCATAAAACCATATCAATAAAAAATATATTTTCCGGAGAATTTAAACGAACGGGTTTAGATTTTTAGAAGGACACTGTTTATATGAACTAGGAACTACGAATGCCACGGGGTGCGGTCTGCTGCCGGAATTGTATCGACGCGACACCGAGACGCAGAGGTCGCTCCAGTCCTCACTCGTGTGTGTGTTGTTTTTTTTTAATGGCGAACTTCTTTTATGTTGTTTTTATGTGACAACGCACGTCGTTGCGGGCGGGAATAGGGAATGGGGTTGGCCACGATGCACCCGTTTGCCACATTAACTCCGTGAGTCGAGGGGGGTTTTCCTCGGGGAGAGTGAGCCCCTTCGTCTAGATCTGCTCTCCATATATTAAGCGGGTGTGTGTGTGTGTGTGTGTGTTTTGGACTGTGTTTCGGTGCGAAACATGCCGCTGTCGGATCTGCTCGCCGGCCTGAAGGACAACCCGTACTTCGGAGCCGGCTTCGGGCTGGTCGGCGTGGGCACGGCGTTGGGCCATCGCCAGGAAGGGCGCGCAGGTGGGGATGATTTTCTTCCGGAGGAACTACATGATCACCCTGGAGGTGCCCAGCAAGGACAAGAGCTACCGCTGGCTGCTCAGCTGGATCACCAAGCACGCCCGACACACGCAGCACCTCAGCGTGGAGACGTCCTACCTGGCGCACGAGAGCGGGCGGGTCCACACGCAGTTCGATTTCCACCCCAGTCCCGGGAACCACATCATCTGGTGAGGACACGCGTGTCTCTGAACGTACAGAGACGTTGCCTCTTCACAAGCAACACACACACACGCCAGTTGAGTTGTCACAGGCTAAAAGCAATGGCTGTTCACACTCAAAGCAAAGACAACATTAACAAAAGACATGCGTTCAGTCATGTGTGCACGCTCTCTATTCTAAACCTCGAAGAGCTATGCAAACACGTGACGCAAAAAAAACCCCACTGTGCCCTGGTCTTGTGGGTCTGTGCAGGTATGGGACAACGTGGATCCGGGTGGAGAGGACCAGGGAGAAGCAGATGGTGGATCTGCAAACTGGGACTCCCTGGGAGTCAGTCACCTTCACCGCTCTGGGAAGAAACAGACAGATCTTCTTCAACATCCTGCAGGAAGGTGACTCATCTCTGCTCTTGCTCTGGACATGGGTCCTTTGTTTTCATATTCATAGCAGTGGTAGTTTTATTTAGTCAGTCTTCACTGTTCAGACCTAGTACCTACCTCTGTTATGGCCTACGGGCCAGGCCGTAGGCCATAACAAAAGGAGCTCTTTCGTTATGACCTGGCTCATAGTAGGCCATAACCAGTGAGAGGGAACACTAGACGGCGTGCAAGAGATATAGATTAATTTATTACATGAAAAATGGTCAAACATGGAACAACAAAACAAAGGTGAGGTGTGCAAGGGTCAATGTAAACAGTCATGTATGGAATGTTGTGTTGTTGTTGTAACAAATTATTGACCAATTAAAATAGACCGAACCAAAACAAAAGTCACATCCAAGAGCAAATCCAAACCAAATGCAAATCAAAAGGTAAATCAACCAAATGGCTGCCAGGGAAGAGAGCGTCCCACTCGAGCTGGCTTGCTCTTATAGTCTTTAAGAGCAGGGTGCCCAGCTGGTCCTAGTTGACAGTAACAACTCCTGCCACGCCCACCAAGCGCCTGAAAGATAACCACAAACCCTGGAACTGGAAGCCAAGCCAGGTCTCGGCAGCAATCGTAAACTTATCTCAGTCATGTTCTTCATTATCGCTATCATTAGTATGTTCTCCCTATCAAAGCACTATTACTGCTGTAATAGTCTATACAATGATTTATAGACTATAATAAATGCTTTCCTCAATTGTCAATGAGAATTTAGGCTGCTTTTACATTCTGCATCTCTCATATTGTGTATTGGAATTGCTTTTGTATATTTCTTGCATACTTTACTTGCATACATAATTTTCATTGACACATTATTTAATTGTAATTACTGCCCTGTACTTATTATGTACTTCTATTATACTACTTACTGCTGCAACACCCACATTTCCCATCCGGGATCAATGAAGTCTGTCTTTGCGCTCCGCAGCGAGAGAGTTGGCCCTGAAGCAGGAAGAAGGCCGGACAGTGATGTACACCGCCATGGGTGGTGAGTGGCGGCCATTCGGGTTTCCACGCCGACGGAGACCCCTGAACTCTGTGGTCCTGGAGTCGGGCGTGGCCGAGAAGATCGTGGACGACGTGAAGGAGTTCATCGGAAATCCAAAGTGGTACACGGACAGAGGTGGGTACAAACCTGTTGAGGGGGAGCAGGATCATCACCATCTGGTGCAGTGGTTCCCAGGAAATTCCAGGTGTGCCGTACCCTGGAAATCCAGAGTTCTCGCGAGAGCACAATTTGAATTTGCTCAGCGAGTACTCTGGTAATGAGTAACATGCTCATTAGCTATGCCCGTTGTTCCGAACATAAACCAATCACATCGGTGTATCTGATATAGGCGGGCCAGAGGCGGGCTAAACAGATGACATCAGCGCTGCGACGGAATCAGTCCGGAATCAGTCAGTAAACATTGCAAGATGGCTGTCGAAAATGTTGACTGAGTATCTGTACAAACTAGGGCTGCACCGATACCACATTTTTTCAGACCGAGTACAAGTACTTACATTTGGGTACTTGTCGATACCGAATACCGATACGAGTACTTAATT
>PIJE02001158.1:0-24019 GCA_002895965.2 Coryphaenoides rupestris | reverse complement strand
AATCATACCATCTTGATATCCGCCATATTAAAGGCAAAGATAACATTGTGGCAGATGCATTGTCACGTGCACCTTGGTCGTAAAATGACCAAGGTGTCTTGCTAAAATGTCTGGCTATTAAATAAATTGCTGTTCATCTGTCATTTCTCCATTCCAGCCTGCGGTCCCAATCTCATGGTCTCTTAAATGTGCTTCTTTTGGATCCAAAGTTGCTGGGTCATGAGGATGGGAAGCGTTGGTGAGGTAATGGGAGATGATGGGGGAATATTGCATGGTTTAATAATAATATAAGGTGTTAGGGTTGTTGGCAATTTCTAGTAAAATAAGTGTTAATGGTTAAGAAAAATTGGATTATAAATTGTAAATTTCGATTATGAAAAAAAATAGTTTGTTGTATTAACCTTGACTGTCTTCCAGGGTCAGAGGTGGTACCTCTTTCTTAAGGGGGGGGTGTGATGGCCTCTAGAGGCCATCCTGCTTATGGCAGGCTCCTGTTCCGGCCATCTGCAGGTTCCTGTTTGCCTGGAGGGGGAGCTGCTCGTTACGGGGAATGGCTTGCACCTGGCTGGGTGTGGCTCCACTTAAATACTGTGGTTTGACAGCCATTCCTCCTCTGCTCTCTGCTCTCTGCTCTCCACTCCAGCCAGACCAGTGGCATCAGGTCCTTGTTGTCTGGTCTTTGGGCCATGGGCTGGTTTGCTACGTTGGTTGTATGATTTTGGTTACAGTAGGTTGATACACTACTGATGATTGATTACTGAGTTACTGATTGCATTCCTTATTAAGTTTATTCAATAAATAAGTTTACTTTTAAACTAAGACTGTGTGTGTCTCCATATTTGTCATCTCCTCTGAGCCAGGACGTGACAATGTGATGAACACTGTTGTTAAAACTGTCAACATAATTCGAGCATGAGGGCTCTACCACAGAGAATTTCAAGCTTTCCTAGCTGATGTTGATGCTGAATACGGGGACCTACTCTACCATTCTGATGTGTGCTGGCTAAGTCACGGCTCCGTGCTGAAGCGGTTTTATTCCCTGAGATCAGAAATCGACCAGTTTTTGAAAGATAAGTACCGAACTCTTCATGAGCTGAGTGACCCTCTATGGTTGGCAGACCTGGCTTTTTTAGTTGATCTTAGTGATCAACACTGAACAAGAGCCTACAAGACCAGCTTGTACCACAACTTTATGTGCACATGAAAGCATTCTGTGTGAAGCTCCGTCTCTTTGAGACACAACTATGCAACTTCAATGTTGCACACTTCCCCACGCTGTCCGAAATCAACACTGCTTTTCCAAAGGCCAATATTTCTGCTAAAAAGGGGAAATATGTGTCTGTGATCACATCTCTCATGACAGAATGCAGTCAGCGCTTCCAAGATTTTTCTAACATTGAGCAAGAAATCAAGCTGTTCTCGACTCCCTTCATGGTGGATGCAGAAGAAGTGGAAGAGAGTCTACAATTAGAACTTATCGAAATGCAGTGTGATAATTCTCTGCAGAATCAACATCAGCTTCTCTCCCTACCCGACATCTACCAGACCGTGGAAAAGGCCAAGTTTCCTCTGATGAGACGCCACGCAAAGAGAATGATGAGTCTGTTCGGCTCAACATACATACATACTTACGTACTTTGTGTGTTTTTCTGTATGTGGCCCTCAGTGAAAAAAGTGTGGACACCCCTGCCCTAACCCCTACCTGCTTCTTAATGACACGTCTCTTGAAAATACATCACCGTAAATAGTGTTGCTGGTTGACTGAGTGTTTTGTTCTCTCTCTCTCTCCCTGCAAACAGGGATCCCCTACCGGAGAGGATACCTGCTGTATGGACCCCCGGGCTGCGGGAAGAGCAGCTTCATGTGAGCTGAGCCGCTGTGTTCATGATGAGGAGCCGCTGGGGTTGGCCAATGACACGTCCTCCGTATCAAAATAGCTGATGAACACTCATGAACTACTCATGACTGCACACATAGCACACACCACAGAGAAGATATGAAGGATAATTCACAGAAATGTATTCCACGGATACAGCCTCCACATTAACGGGGGCTGCACAATGAATTACGTATTAATCAAAATAATTTTTTTTAATAAATTAATCAAAAATAATCTAATTGTAAAAGGTTGCAATGAATGCATAACATTTTTTATTACAAATCGTTACAACTCCGCAATAAGGATTCTAACGTGTCACAGGCATTGGCATTCAGGGCGCTAGAATCTGAGGAACCACTAC
Organism: Coryphaenoides rupestris; assembly: GCA_002895965.2. Classification (NCBI taxonomy): domain Eukaryota; kingdom Metazoa; phylum Chordata; class Actinopteri; order Gadiformes; family Macrouridae; genus Coryphaenoides; species Coryphaenoides rupestris. The sequence goes on along the minus strand of PIJE02001158.1, from coordinate 21,779 downwards.
CTAAATATATTTACATTGGCATTTTATCCAAAGTGATTTACAAAGAGTACCTTTGTTGAAAGAGACAGCAATATATTGCTGTGGTACATAAAGATAAGAATAGAGCTGTTTTCGAGCATTCATAGTTACGAGAATGAGTAAGAGTAATAGAATGAGTTTCATAATTGTTGCCTGCATAATTAGCTGCATAACATGCTCTATATATGACCCATAGCAATGCAATCTCTTCATCGCAATAGTATAACCGCAATCATGATACAGGCCAAATAATTGCAGTGATCATAATTTTTGTGATAATGCAAACATTAAGCGATCATTAAGCAAAACATGTTCTGTTCCCATCCCTCCCCCTTCCTGCAGCACTGCACTGGCGGGGGAGCTGGGCTACAGCATCTGCCTGATGAGCCTGAGCGACCGCAGTCTGTCGGACGACCGCCTCAACCACCTGCTGAGCGTGGCACCCCAGCAGAGCATCATCCTCCTGGAGGACGTGGACGCCGCCTTTGTTAGCCGCGACCTCCTCCCCACGGAGAGTAGGTCCCCTCACCCACCCTCCACCCCATCCACCATTTTATACTTGCAGAGGGGCTGTGAACTACAGCGGACCAACTGTGTGCCGTGGAAAGAATGAATAAATGTACAATAAAATCAGTCTGAAGGCGCAAGGATTTTGACATTGCGATGCTAACTGGCCATTCTCTCTAGCATCACAGCCAACTATTAACCAGTCACTGTTTTACAATGACTAATGACTAGGAAAATAATGTTAATTATCATCTGAAAAATGCCATAGCTTTAACTGTAGCTACTGTTGTGGAAAGCAACATGTAATGTAGAGAATTCTTTGGAGAAGGAGAAGTCGAGGAGTCGGAAGTGGCAAATTACAAAGACTTGTATTATAACTTGCTACAGTTATCACAAGAGGAGGCTTGTCAGCTGAGAGTCTCCAGATCCCGCCTCAGACCGATCTTTTTATGGTCTTCCTTTGGTTTATCGCCCATTAACACATGTACACACCCCTCATTATGTTAACACGTGATTGTGACCCTCTGGCCCCTTCTGCTGGTGGCCCCTCCAATTGTCCTCGACTAGTGTTTAAATCAAATTACCTTAAATAAGTTTTATCTATATTAGCACTCCTTTATACAACATGTAGTCTAAAGTGTTGTTTTTTTTGTATAAAGAATGATTATACCAGCATATACAAAAATGAAAACAGAAATGATGAATAGACTTATTGCAGACTTAAATATTCAGACATTACAAAAAAAATGTAATGAACTGGAAATTAGTAACAATACACAAAATTAGTAATAAGACATCAATGATAGTAAGCAAAATTATTAACACTAACTTAATAAGAAACATGAAGAGTAACGAATAGATGTGTATTAAGAACCTATGTTTAAGATTTAAGAACCAGGCTAGGTGTGTTAGTAGGGGTGTGCATCTCTCCAAAAAAGAAGATCCGATACGTATCTAGATACATGGGGTACGATACGATTCAGGGACGATACATTTTTAAAATGGAACGATTCGATTCAGTAGGATTCGAAACGATTCAATATGATTTGATGGGATATGATACAATCTGATAGAGTTCCTTGTTTAAAGTAGACAATCATTTTACATTATGAATTAACATAAGTCAATGCTTACCTTCAAATAGATTTATCAAAGACCAGGGAACAAGTATTTTGTCACTTTTGACATGTGAATTCAGAAACATGTCATGTTTATTAGTGTAACATATTGCATTTTAAGAACTTTACAAAGCCCCTCTGACAATAAAACTAACTATTCAATTTCACTGTTGGCACAAATTAGAGCCAAAGTTGTGGAGAGGTCTGTGTAGACTCAGATCAGGAACAATGAACTACTGAGGTAGAAAATTATAACAACTTCAAGACATCCCTTGTGAACACAACAAAGTGTCAAACTGTAAGCACTCTTATAGAATATCAGTCTTTTAAAGTGTTGTTTTGCAATGTAACATGCGTTCACGTTGTGAATCGTATCGGACAGTTTTTATCTTTCCCTCAAACAGAGCGCTATCTAACATTACTACCAAGGACGTGTTGTTGTTTAGAACATTGGTGGACATCACAGATATTGCGCCAAGGATGCGCGGGATGTCCCGTCCTGCCACAACGGCCATGGTCTCAGCGTGTGTTGTGTGTTCTCCCCTCCAGACCCGGTGGCCTACCAAGGCATGGGCAGGCTGACCTTCAGTGGCCTCCTCAACTCCCTGGACGGCGTGGCGTCCTCTGAGGCGCGCATCGTCTTCATGACCACCAACTTTATCGACAGGTAGCTCAGAGACATTTGTGAACATCATTCGAATGAATATCCTACATGTCATCTAATTGGGTACATGAATACTGTAGATACAGGTAAATATAGGCGATATAGGTAGATTATTATTCTCATTGTAAGTCGCTTTGGATAAATGGGTCTGCCAAATGCCCTAAATGTAAATGTAGATGGGTACTAGATAGATGCAAGCAAATAGATAGACAGATAGATAGATAGATAGGTAAATGGGTACTTTAATTCACACCTGAGGTGATTTCAATAAAAAAAGTATGAATGGAGTAACAATAGCATGAAAAATAAAGTAAACAGTATTTTGTATTTTACATGTATATTATTTGTCCAACAATAATCCTCAGGCCACCGTTTGTAGTCTTCTAAACACTGGTCTGTGATCACAGGCTGGATCCGGCCCTGATCCGGCCCGGTCGCGTCGACCTCAAGCAGTACGTGGGCCACTGCACCCACTGGCAGCTGACCCAGATGTTCCACCGGTTCTACCCAGAGGAGCCGCGCTCCGACGGCGACCGATTTGCCCTGAGTGCCCTGGCGGCGCTGCCGGAGATGAGCGCGGCGCAAGTCCAAGGACACTTTATGTTGTACAAAATGGACCCCGCGGGCGCCATCTGCAACGTTGACAAAATAAATCGATGAACGCACAATGAAAAAAACGGTGTGATTGAGTTGAATGCCTTACATTTGTCTTAATGTTCTGTTTATTCAGAAACTTGTTGTGCCAGTTTGTTGATTGGTTTGTAGGAAATGTGAGCCCTGGGGTCATGCTGATATTTCCTGTTTGTGTTTCACTGTGGGGTTCTGGCCTTGGCTGGGCAGCAGCTTATCTCCAAATATGGTCATCGCCTTGCGTTGTTAAAAAACCTCCCGCCAATCAGTGTTGCTCTTGCTCGCTTTTCTCTTGCCGAATAGGGGAGTTGTCCACAGAACAGAGCATAAAAGCTCTGCAGCTCCTCTGCAGACCAGCTCCGACTTTTGTATTGTTTGTTTCAAGCGATAATAAAAGTCGTTAACCTTGGTGCTTCGGCCTCTCGATCTGTCTGACTTTTGTTAGTTAAGAAATGTTGTTATCCATGACATAAATATGAGATAGTGGCAAAAATGGGTTACCATAACCTTCAGGTCATGCCTGCTGTGCCATGGCCTTTTCCTCATTGCGTCTCGTTCCAATGCTCCTTCTTTAGTAGAACACCCTCCCCCCTGCCCTAATACTGATACAAAAAAATCGAAAAAATATATATTTTGAGAATTTCTGTTTAATCAATTTTATTTAAACCGCAGAATTACAATGCAGCATAGCCCTAGTACACTTCACAAATACAAAAGATACATGGGGCAGACATAAAGCAAGCAAGCACTGTCAATGACTGAAAAAAATAAAAACATGAGTAAAGACAAAGTAATAGAACAGAGAAAAATGTATTTAAAGCAATGTTGGTGGGATATAGAACAGTTAATAATTGAAAACAGCATTAAAAACACCATTTAAGACACCATTTAAAACACCTTAAGAACACTTAAAGGATGCTTGAGTAAAACTAATAAAAGGTGTTGAACTGAAGTCTGGAAGGCTGTAGTGCAATGAAAAAATGTATGTTTTCAGTCTTGATTTAAATATGTCAATTCAGAGATAAGGTGCACTAAAGGCAAATGCTTGGTAGCCAACTGGTAATGTTCAATGTTAGGAACCAATTCCACAAAAGCACATTCCTTGTTTGCATAAACTAAGGCAATAAAGCTGTTTCTGATTCTGGTTCTGATACAACGCTCTGTAAATTATAGCAGGGGGACCCCTGCTGTGAACCATCACTGGCATATTCTTACTGGCAGTGGCATATTCTTAATTCTTAATGTCATGTCCAATAATATTTCACTTCTTTATGCCAAATTGTTTTCGCCGTGGGAATATCTTATCTTGCCCACATATTTGTATATTTAACTGTAACTTGCATATACGTTAGTTATTTTATCAATCTGTGGTTTTTGTACTGTATCGCTATGCAACCTGGCACAAGAATGTCCTTCGGGATTAATAAAGTTCTATTCTATTCTATTCTAAATCTACTCAGGCATTCCTTTCATAACTCCACCCTATCACTTCTTACAAGTATCCAACTACAGGTCTGGAATAATCTGCCATACTGCTTTCCACTCTATCTGTACACATTTATACATCCTTTTAATACATTTTTTGTAAAATTTTACATTTTTTGATTTGATCATATTTTTTTATAATATGTTCTAGATTTCAGGGCTACAACAAAAAAAGATCAAGTCATGTTCTCAAATGTGATTGAAAACCACCCACTAGGTGTCTCAGCCATTAAACAGGAGTTTCAGAGTTCAAAGGGTTCAGCAGGTCCCTCCTCCTCGTCCATTGCCTGGGATGAAACTGGAGTCTCCTGTTTACACACTCCTTCTGCTGGGCTGTAACATGGCTGCATGCCTGGCTAGGAGCGCAGGGCTGCGGTGGACCGGCCCCGGCCGCTGGTTACGGCCGCATCCCGGCACCGCCACCCTGGTCTCCTACAGGGCTGCAGGAGGGCCCCCCTCATCCACCATAGTTCTCCCGGGCTCCGGGGGACACAAGCTGAAGACCGTCCAGGACCTACCAAAGGTTGGCCTCTTGGAGATTATGTACAGAATGGTGTTCCAGGGTTACTACAACCGTCTTCATGACCTACAGGTAGGCTGCTACATGTGAACTTGTATTCTGCAAGAAGTCTCTGTTGTTGTATAATCTGTTTTGGCTTAGTTTTCCTGGCTCCCATAGTCACCCTTTTGTTAGGGAACATGCTGAAAGGAAATTTGCAGAAAACAAAAAGGCTATTGAATTGAAGCTTAAAATGTGAAGTTAAACAGATTTACCCGACAATCTCTCAACCTACTTTCTCAAAAGTAAGTTGCACTCTTGACAAAGAATGCTTTGTCCAGGGAACAACAAAAGATCTTCAAACACAAAGCCATATGCAGGAGTTGTGGCATGAGTGTTCGATTACCAGCTTGGCCCGCTGCTGTTCTCTATGTTCTGCTGCAACGCCATTGTGAAGTTTGACCATCCTGATACTCTCATCATAACCCACAACAGTGAGACCACCGGCACAGAGAAGAGGTCAGAGGCTTGGTAACATTGTTGCCAGGACAACAACCCACCTCTCTCAATTTCTACAAGACCATCAAAACCAAGAAGATGGAGATGAAGTAGAGAGAGAGAGTAAACTGCAGGGGAGCCTCCTGGCACAGACCACCAGACTCACCCACAGTTTACCAGACTCAGCCACAGTTAATACCTCTGGAAAAATCAGGCTGAGAATCCCCAGGACACCGAGAATTCATTGCCCATCCAGATTCCTTAATTTATACTTAATCTTGTATATTAAATATACTTAAATGTTTGTTACATACCTGCTTTGAAACTCCAGACACGTCATTGTTCATTACGTCCTACCTGCACACTTTGTCCACCTCTTGTATGAGATTTAATTCCTTTGCTATTTTAATTGCCAAGTTTGTGTGTGTGTTGTACACATGCGTTCATTATTTTGACTCATCTTAACGGTACATGCTTTGGCAGTTCAGTTTGTTTTTGGCTTGGTGTATGGTCATGTAACATGATAGCACACACCTGCGACATCAGAGTCTTTGGTAGCATCTCAAGTTCGCCTACTCTTTGAGTCTGAGTCATCTCGAATCATTCTTCACTTTCCTTTCAGATTTACGAGAAGCAGCTTTACGGCCCCATTTACGTGGGGGGGTTTAAAACGGTGTCTCTGAGCAGCGGCAAGCTACTGGAGGAGGTCTTGAGGCAGGAGGAGAAGTTCCCCCACCGAGGAGAGATGTCCCTGTGGACAGATTACCGCGATCTGAGGGGCTTCGGCTATGGGCCCTTTACAGAGTTGAGTGCCACAAACATTTATTCTTTTTTTATTGTCAGGCACATACACAAATAAAAACAGTACGATGAAACATTTGACCTTGCTACACGGACACAGGAAGTTGTTGATGATTAACCCGTTTATTGCAGTTTGTCAGGGTTTGTGGACAGAGCAGGCTCACCCAGCCTGGCTGGGTGAGGTGAGGCTGCTGAAACCAAGATTAAAGATTCAAGAAGTTTATTCATCACATACACAAGTTCGGTCTGCCCAGACCCTAGAGATTTTTAAGTCACAGCTAAAGACTCACTTGTTTTCACTGGCCTTTTGAGGCTTGTGAAGTCATGCATCCCTGGTCCTGTTTATTTATTGTATTGTATTACATTGACTTGTGCACTTTATATTGTATTTTGTATTTGTCTTTTTTATACTGTAAAGCACTTTGGTGCAACTTCGGTTGATTTTAAATGTGCTATATAAATAAAGCTGACCTTGACCTTGACACATACAGGATATGCAGTGAAATGAAAAGTGGCAATGCTCAGCGGAATGTGCAAAAGAATACTACAGATAACATGAATTAGAGGGATCAGAATCAGAATATTTACAATATTTATAATAAGTTATGTAGTGAAAGTATGTGAGTGCATGTACTGTGTGCTAACTATGTGTGCATCTGTGTATGTGAGTATGTGCATGGGAGGGGCAGTGGGGGTCCTGATGGCCTGCAGAAGGAAACTCAGTTTTAGTCTCTCTGTTCTTGCAGCGTGACTGTGAAGGTGCTTACCTGACCACAGCAGCTGGAACAGTTAATTGTTGGGGTGGTGAGGATTCTTCATGATCCTGCAGGCTCTGGTTTGACACTTCCTGGAGTACAGGTCCTGCAGGGTGGGGAGTGTAGTGCCAGTAGTGCACTCAGCCAAATGCACTACCCCCTGCAGAGCTCTCCTGTCCTGAGAGGAGCTGGTGCCGATCCTCCGGGAGACTCAGAATTTCCTCAGCTGCCTGAGGTGGTAGAGGCACTGCTTCACCTTCCTCACCAGAGTGTCCGTGTGTGTAGTCCGAGTCAGATCCTCTGTGATGTGGTCTCCCAGGTACCTGTAGCTGCTCACCCTCTCCACAGCAGTCCCATTAACAGTGGTGTGTAAGTCCTCTGATGTTGTTGTGTCCTCCTAAAGTCCCCAATCAACTCCTTAATTTTGGAGACATTCAGCATGAGGCTTTTGTCCTGGCATGAGGCTGTTGTCCAGACCTGGACACGAGATACAAGGCCGGAGTTGGCCAGAGGCCGGAGTTGTAGGCAGCAGTAGGAAAGGACCTGACCGTGGGGACAATGGTGTCCGCTAGCGTTGCTATGAACTTTGTCAGTCCATCCATAAACTTGCTGATGTCACTGGAACTGGATAGAAACATGTCCCAGTCAATGTCGATCAGGGTGTCCTGAAGATCGGCCTCAGTTTTGTCAGACCACCGCTTTACGTCCCTCGTTACTACTGCCTCCCGTACTATACTTTGTTTATACTCCGGCGGCAGGAATATGGCGCCATGATCTGACTTGCCGAACGGGGGAGGAGACGTAGCTTTGTAGCCTCTCTTGAATGGTGTATAGCAGTGATGCAAAGTTCTTTCTCCCCTGGTAGCACACGTCATGTGCTGATGGAAGTTTGTAATGTCCTGATGGAAGTGGTGGTTCACCACCACCACAGCCGCGTCAGGATGTTGGGTCTGGTGCCGGCATAGCACGTCATGTCGGAACGATAGTGCCACGTCGGTGTCCGCTTGTGGCAGGATGTAGGCGGCTGTAATGATGACCATGCTGAACTCCCAGGGAAGATAGAATGGACGGATGGGCCTGGACTCTCAGCCTGTGCTGAACCCCGCTCCGTTTCCCTCTGCGCTTCCTTCTTCGTTTCCCTGGAGACGCGTCGTTGCTGTTGTTGTGGCTCCACCGGCCACTCGGGATCGATGTAAAAAGTATCCCAGAATCTTTGTTGTAGACCAAAGTTAATGCCCAAAAGTGAATCCCGGTCGTATGTTGTTAGTTAATTAATGCCGATGCATTGTGCAAAAGAAGATGTTGAAAAACAATACAAATACTAAAAAAAAAAAAGCTACCACGATGGCGACTAGACACGGTCACACCATCTTCTTGGTACCAGCCACACACACTCCCCAATGCACATTGAAGTCTTAATATGTACATTTAATCAAACAATTGTTTAATCAGTGTGAGAGCTGTAAGGGTACCAAATAGATTTCCACATCATGACCACAAACATATCTTAAATAATCTAGTTGTAATACATCTATTTTTTGTGCAGGGAAGGACATGATTGGTACAATCTGAGAGCGCATCTCAACAAGCGCATGCTGCACCCGAGGGACGCGGTGCAGTACGGCCCTGTGATCAACGACGTGGTCACGGACCTGATCAAACACATCCGCTACCTGCGCCGGGCCTCGCCCTGCGGTACCCTGGTCACCAATGTGTCCAACAACCTGTACCTGTTCTCCCTTGAGGGTAGGTAGACCACCACCGCTACCACCACCACCTCCACCACTTGTATTGTAACATTGCTATCAGCACTTTGGTACACAAATCTGGTGTTGATGTTTGAACTTGTGCTTCCAAGTCAACAAGCACACGGCCCTTGCTTTGTCCTGGACACCGTGACCGTGTTATACTGCAACATTTCACAATAAAACACTTTGACACAGGATACAGTGCCTTGTATGGATATGCACCCTCCTGGGAAGTTTCCATGTGACCTTAAAATGGATTTCATTGCCATTTCATGTCAATGATCTACACAAAATAGTCTGTATAGTGGACGTAGAAGAATCAACATAGAACACATTCCAATTGAGAATCCGTGACAAGATTTAAAACGTGCCTTACCAATGGTCCACATGGGCAGAAAGTCAAAGCAAGTAAAACCAAAGTACAAAACTATTACCATGCAAATGTTTGCTTGTCTGCATGGCTACAGTTGACTTCACTGGGGCCTTAACTTTTGTTCAAAATGAATTGTAAAAAATCTAACTGTCTTCTCAATTGCCATAATCATAAGATAGTGAAATAATAAGTGGGTTCAGTTAACATAGACTGTAAGAATTTGAATAGATAGAGTAAATACATTGTTCAACAACTTGTTCAAATACATTTGAAGTTGAACAACTTGTTCATTAGTAACAATGATTTCCCAGGTTACTGTCTGGCCATAACCTACGCCAACCAAACCCAGACTCTAAACTCCCGCTCAAAACGTAACCACCCCCCCTTTATTACAAGCCCCTCCCACTTCATTATGATTTGCCACCCACCCAGATTGACAGGTAACACCTTCCAATAGACGCACACGGGAACGGCTGCATCAGAACAACACAGAATACACATGTAACACATGTAATTAACGTCCAGGGTCGCTACAATATTATATATTTTATATGTATTTAATTTGGGTCGATGCTTACATGGGTCTTACATGTGTGGTCTTATAGTGGGAATGGAACCCCTAGCAGTGGTTAACACCGCACTATACCAACTACACAGAAGCTAATTGATGTTAAGTTGATCATGTACAGCAATCCATCCCAGCAGTCCTGTCCTGTCACACGTCCATCATCCTGGATCTGTTAGCGATCCAGGATCCCCCCACTTCTCCTCAATGTCCCGTTCCCCCCGCAGCTATATCGACGGTTCTGTTCGAGACGAGGATCGGCTGTCTGGAGGAGGAGATACCGGGCGGCACGCAGCACTTCATCGACTCCATCGCCCAGATGTTTGCCAACAGCGCCGCGGTGATGCTGCTGCCCAAGTGGGCCCAACGATTCGTGCCGCACTGGCACCGCTACATCGCGGGCTGGGACGGCATCTTCAAGTTTGGTATAGAAGGCTAATTCATCTTGAGAGTGTCACACGATCTCCATGCGGATGAGAATTAAAATGAACCCATTTGTCATATGATGAACGATAATGGTGAAGCACAGTGAATGCTTCATTGTTCGTTAAAGTTAGCTCAAGCTGTACTACAAAGTACGTTTTCCCATGAGCCGCCTCTAGTGGCTTGAGGTGTATCTACAGTTATAGCTTTAGAATTTGGAATAATCTAAATACGTATATTAAATATAGAATACAAGTGACGGATTGATATACTTCTATATGCTTCTACAGCGGGGCAGCTGATAGACAGGAAGGTGGAGGAGATCGAGAGGCGTGCAGGGGAGCAGCAGGAGGTGGAGGGAGAGTACCTGACCTACCTGCTCTCCAACACACAGCTGAGCAGGAAGGAAGTGTACGGCAGCGTCACAGAGTTGCTGCTGGCAGGGGTGGACACGGTAGGCCTGGCTACGCCCTGAACTGTTAGGTCAACTGAAGTGTATTCCTATCTGAATACACGGTCTGGATAACGTCTGCTGAATTGTCGTGTAGCTCTTTAGTTATGTTATATGCACATCTCTGTCTGTCGCTATCTGTCAATGTCCCATCTATCTATCTGCCTGTCCGCTGAGTATATTGTGATACATGTATACAATAGAATATCCTAGATATTAATCACAATACTAAACCTGCACTCCTGTCAAAACTCAATGGAACTCTCTCTCTAATTTTCCTCCCAAGACCTCCAATACGTTAATGTGGGCGTTGCACCTGTTGTCCAGGAATCCTGAAGTTCAGGAGACCCTTTATAAGGAAGTTTCTGGGAGCACAACGGCCGACCACGTCCTGTCCGCTGAGGACGTGAACTCCATGCCGTACCTCAAGGCTGTCATCAAGGAGACTCTGAGGTAATGGACCTTTCCACCCTGTCAGTCACGCAGAGAATAATAACCAATAAGATTGCCTGATTTCTTAAGACCACGCCCCTTGCAACAGAGATGTCCCACAAACAAAGCTTGTCCCGCGTTGTTGTGGTCATAGATTAGACTACAGCTACATTTAGTTAGAACAACATGGTTCTTAGATGCGCTTGGGGAACGTGCAATAATGTCCTTCACTTTAGTCAGTATTGATGGTACTGAATGTAAGACCCAGGTGCCATCTGCACTGGCTTTACAGAGTCAGCTTTATAGTGACTATAAGTCAAGCACAACCCTCAAAGCATTGACTGGATGTGATCCAAGTGGTTCTTTTTGTGTCCGAGTTATTTACAGGTTCTGTATCTGATAAGACAATTACTGAACGCAGTGGTTTTTATGATGTACTTAAAACACTGAAAGTTCACAAGTGCAACAATCAAATGGTTGATAGCGACTCCACACATCAATTTACAGCAGCGCCGACACAAAAAGCTACAAAGCTTGCTAATTAGTTAAAATTCAAAGGTTTATTTGTCACCTATTTCAGTGTACAGGTACATTGAGCAGTGAAATGTTTTTTTCGCTAGGACCAGATTGTTACCGCGCCATCGTGTGATTAGCATAGCTCGGTGATTAGCCCATTGTAGCTAGTAGTTAGCAGATCTTAGGCTTATTTTCATTGTAAACACATCACTAACGTACTCACCCTGCTTTACATGTGCAGTAGGACTCCACCATTTTGTCCTGACGAATTTCAATGTGGAGTTTGTGAGGCGTTTGTGTCTTCCGCATAGATCACCAACACTTAGCATCAAGTTTTATGTTGTCGTCTGCTCCGTCCGAAATCCGAATGTCACGGATATATCCTCGTGTCAAATAGTTCAGGCCTTTCTGTAGAACTCTCTTAGATAAGGTAGCAGCATTTGGCAAATAACATACAGGAATCCTTGAGAGAGAATCATCAGCAGGGGGGCGTTGTTCAGTGGACATTACCAACATGCTGCAGAGCTGTGGGAAAGCTTGTGGGGCATAGCAACAGTAACTAGGGGGGGCGGGACTTGCCGCTTGAGTAGGGAAAGGTCCATTAGTTGACTGTCAGGTTGGACTCACTTCTGCCCCCTGTGGATGGAAAACAGACATGGCACACAACAAAACGGTTCAGTTTGGGCCTATTGGTATACAGTGCTGTAATACTGACACCGTATGTGCTTACGTTGTTTTTATTATATGGCCATTATATATTATAAGTTTTTTTTTAACTGTCAGGGCCTCAAGCCTTTAACCCTTTAAACCGACGGGAGCGCCAGTCAAGGTTTTACATGTGTTGTAACACGTGCTAAAATTTTACATTTATTATGAATATTAATCTGTTCTTTTGTGTATTCTTGTTTTACAGGATATATCCTGTTGTTGTAATGAATGCAAGAACAATAACAGAAAAGGACGTTGTTATTGGCGGATACCATTTTCCAAAGAACGTATGTTTTACAGGGAACCATTAGCTGATGACCCATCTTAACATGTATGAACTTTAAATATATGTAGATTGGCTAAAGCCAACTGGATACAAAAAACATAAACAGCCTTTGAGTGCTTAGAGCGTTTGTTCTTGCGGTCGTTCCGGGCCATTGCAGACGGGCTTCGGGTTCTGTCACTACGCCATCAGTCCACGACGAGGAGACGTTCCCAGAGCCGTGGCGCTTTGAGCCGGCGCGGTGGCTGAGGGACGGCCGCGAGAGGCCCTACCCCTTCGGGTCCATCCCCTTCGGCTACGGGGTCAGGGGGTGTGTTGGACGGAGGATCGCTGAGCTGGAGCTGTAACCTGGCTCTGGCCAGAGTGAGTACCGACCGGAAGGAGCTCCATGCATGACACTTATTTAGCGAATGTAGTAGAGTATTGTCTAGCCAAGTAGAATATAGTCAAGTATAGCTTAGTGGAATTGTGTAGTGTAGTATGTATCATATAATAGTTTTTTAGTATCGTAGTCGAGTAGTGGGATATAATTGTGTCGTGTAAGATAAGACATGGTAAACCTTCAAGTGTCATAACAGCAACAGCAATGAGAATGAAACACAGGAGAACCAAAGCAAAATAATAAGAATAAAAATAAACATAATGTACAACACCGAGCCCTGCACAGAGTATGTACTGTGTATGTCTGTCAATAAATAGTCTCAGTCTAGCAATCTCTTGTCTATCATAGGTTGTGTAGTATTGTGTCGTGTCGTAGTAATAGTGTCGTGTAGAGTCGAGAAGTAGTCTCATAGTGGTAGTGTACTCTTGTGTAATATAGTGTGGAGAGTATTAATAGTAGTAGTGTTGTGTTGCATAGTCAGATTTTTCAGCTGTATGTGAATGTGAGTCAAATGGCACTAAGGTTGAACATGATTTTAAATATTTTGAGCTATTTTGCAACTGGACTACTGACCATTGCGAAACAGCATCTTTCACAGTGTTACCATAGAAACAATGCAGACTATACATAACTTGAAGCCTTTCTCGTCCTCTTCTTCTTAATCTTCTTCTTCTTCTTCTTCTTCTTCTTCTTCTTCTGTCCTTGCAGATGATCAAACAGTTTAAAGTGGAACCCGACCCCACAGTGGGGGAGATCAAACCACTGACTCGCACCGTGCTGGTGGCCGACCGGCAGGTCAACCTGCACTTCCTGGACAGAAGCAACCAACCACAGCGCTAGTTTCACTCGTCACTCAAACTCATCAAACCGAAGAGTACAAGATAACACAAGGCCCAGGTCTCTACGGCAGTGTTTCTCAACCGTCTTTGAGCCAAGGCACATTTTTTACTTACAAAAAATCCTGCGGCACACCACCAATTAAAAACGTTACAAAATGACACATTATAGCCTAATAGCGACACCTCTCACACACATCACTCATTATATTGTCTTACATTAACAAGGTGATTATTACTCTACTTCTACTGTCTTACATTAACAAGGTGATTATTACTCTACCTACTGTCTTACATTAACAAGGTGATTATTACTCTACTTCTACTGTCTTACATTAACAAGGTGATTATTACTCTACTTCTACTGTCTTACATTAACAAGGTGATTATTACTCTACTTCTACTGTCTTACATTAACAAGGTGATTATTACTCTACTTCTACTGTCTTACATTAACAAGGTGATTATTACTCTACCTACTGTCTTACATTAACAAGGTGATTATTACTCTACTTCTACTGTCTTACATTAACAAGGTGATTATTACTCTACTTCTACTGTCTTACATTAACAAGGTGATTATTACTCTACCTACTGTCTTACATTAACAAGGTCATTATTACTCTACTTCTACTGTCTTACATTAACAAGGTGATTATTACTCTACCTACTGTCTTACATTAACAAGGTCATTATGACACTTAGAAGAACTATACAAAGAAGCACTAAACGACGGCAGATACATTATGTCCAGTGTAGACGATCCGAGTCTTAACTCCTCTTCCCTGCTTACAAAAGCAAACAAAAAGATCACTGACCTGAGGGATGACATCGGAAGGCTCTCCGCTGTATTGCGTAATAAAGAATCCCTGTTGACCAGATTCATGGTTTTAGCCGCCGAACAGGCCCAGCGGATTGCCTCCCTGAGTACAGCCACCCAGGACACCGCTGTTTGGGACCCCTCCACCTGCCCTCGGCCCTCGTCCTGCTCCACTCCTAACCGTCTTTCCTCCTGGAGCGAGGTGGTGGTTCGAGGACACAAGAGAGACTCAGGCCCAGATGGGGCTGTCCCACTGCCTCGCCTGAGTCTCTCCAACCAATACGCGGCTCTGTCCGCCGACACTCCTGCCCCACCAGCTGATGATCATGCAGTTCCAGCGCGCCCTGACCCGGATCCACCGCGAACGGCGCCCGCAGATGCAGCGCTCGCAGATGCAGCGCCCGCAGATGCAGCGCCCGCAGACGCCGCTATACTCCCGTCGGTGGTGGCAAACAGCGGTGGGAGGACTCACCGTGCTACGGAGGGGCAAGCTTGGTGCTCCACAGCCCGATCAGCGACCTCCGTCTCACGTCGCAGGACCCTGAAGGAAGCCGTACTCAGACGTTCCGGAGGTTTCCCTCGCCCTGAGCCGGTGAGTCTTCCCCCCCCTCCCGGGGCCCACAGCGATGCACCGCGTCATCACTCACCTGTCCGGCCTCGCATCACGGGCACGAGCTGGGCATTCTCCGCCTGCGATAAGCCGAAGCTGCCACCCCCTCAACCCCTCTTCACCCCAACCACTCTAATAGTTGGAGACTCCATTGTCAGAAACATACGCTTTTTTAACGCTGCCACACACTGTTTCCCAGGAGCTTCGGTCCAAGTAATCCTGAGTAAGCTCCCGGGGCTGCTGAGCTCTCTCCATCCTCAGTCGTGCGAGTAGTTGTCCATGTGGGGACGTGCGATACAGCTCGCCAGCAGTCCGAGCTCACAAAAAAGATTTTAACGATCTTTTTAGTTTTTTAAGTTCTTGCGGCAAATCCGTTTTTATCTCTGGTCCCATTCCCTCGTTGGGTCGTGGGGTAGGACGTTTTAGCAGACTCCTCAGCCTCCACACTTGGCTCCAGCCTGCCTGCAGAGCTCTAAACTTTTGTTTTATTGACAATTTTAATCTGTTCTGGGACCGTTCTCCCTTTTCAAGCTTGATGGAATCCACCCAAACCGCCTGGGTAGTCACGTTTTAGCAGCTAACATGCAGCACGCCAGCAGCGACTATTTACACCACACGCCCCCCCCCCCCCGGATTATCCATTGACACTGGTGTCTCCTTCCGGGTGAACTCCCCCTGCCGGCCAAAACCGGCAACACCTTTCTCCGCCGTCTTCACTATCCCATCCATTGTGACATACCGACTCTTCCCACCATATGGCAAACCCAAAAGCTGCCAACAAAAATAATCTACTCCACATTACACAAAGTGTCCATACTTCCCCACCCCCGCCCACCATGCACAAGCTGGCATTTCTGAATGTGAGGTCTCTGTCAAACAAGACTTTCATTCTAAATGACTTTAATTTTATCCACAAACTTGGATCTCCTGTTTCTGTCAAGAAACTTGGGTGAAACCTTGATGAAACACAGCCAGTTTCTAGAACTATGTCCCCCTGCTACAACTATTACAGCTACCCCTCGGCCTATCGGCCGTGGAGGTGGCTTAGCTGCCATCTAACAGACAATTGCCACAAGTGCACTCGCTATTAGAACCGCTGCTTACTCTACCTTTGAAGTCTTGATTTTTAAATCCAATGCTGTTAGTCCTGTCCTTTTTATAATTGTATATCGTCCCCCTAGGCTGGATGCCACCTTTCTCTCAGAGTTCTCTGTGTTTTTATCCTCTGTTGTTGTGGATCATGACAAAATCTTAATCTCTGGTGATTTTAACTTTCATGTCGACCTCACTTCAGATGTCAAAGCCAACGAATTCCTTAATATCATGGACTCCTTCAACTTTCTGCAGCATGTTTCTGGCCCAACGCACAACCGTGGTCACACGCTAGACCTCATATTCACAATTGGCTTGACCATTCCCTCCCTAACTTTGGAAGATTTGGGTATCTCAGACCACGTGTGCATCAGGTTTTCTACCATCATTCACACTGCCCATAAAACTAAACTGCCTCTTCACGCCCCTTGCAACAGAGCCGCCATGATGTCCCACAAACAAAGCTTGTCCCGCGTTGTTGTGTTCATAGATTAGACTACAGCTACATTTAGTTAGAACAACATGGTTCTTAGATGCGCTTGGGGAACGTGCAATAATGTCCTTCAACTTTAGTCATTATTGATGGTACTGAATGTAAGACCCAGGTGCCATCTGCACTGGCTTTACAGAGTCAGCTTTATAGTGACTATAAGTCAAGCACAACCCTCAAAGCATTGACTGGATGTGATCCAAGTGGTTCTGTCATTTTTGTGTCCGAGTTATTTACAGGTGCTGTATCTGATAAGGCAATTACTGAACGCAGTGGTTTTTATGATGTACTTAAAACACTGAAAGTTCACAAGTGCAACAATCAAATGGTTGATAGCGACTCCACACATCAATTTACAGCAGCGCCGACACAAAAAGCTACAAAGCTCGCTAATTAGTTAAAATTCAAAGGTTTATTTGTCACCTATTTCAGTGTACAGGTACATTGAGCAGTGAAATGTTTTTTTCGCTAGGACCAGATTGTTACCGCGCCATCGTGTGATTAGCATAGCTCGGTGATTAGCCCATTGTAGCTAGTAGTTAGCAGATCTTAGGCTTATTTTCATTGTAAACACATCACTAACGTACTCACCCTGCTTTACATGTGCAGGAGGACTCCACGATTTTGTCCTGAGAGCTGTGGGAAAGCTTGTGGGGCATAGCAACAGTAACTAGGGGGGGCGGGACTTGCCGTTTGAGTAGGGAAAGGTCCATTAGTTGACTGTCAGGTTGGACTCACTTCTGCCCCCTGTGGATGGAAAACAGACATGGCACACAACAAAACGGTTCAGTTTGGGCCTATTGGTATACAGTGCTGTAATACTGACACCGTATGTGCTTACGTTGTTTTTATTATATGGCCATTATATATTATATATTATATATATTTTTTTAACTGTCAGGGCCTCAAGCCTTTAACCAGTCAAGGTTTTATATGTGTTGTAACACGTGCTAAAATTTTACATTTATTATGAATATTAATCTGTTCTTTTGTGTATTCTTGTTTTACAGGATATATCCTGTTGTTGTAATGAATGCAAGAACAATAACAGAAAAGGACGTTGTTATTGGCGGATACCATTTTCCAAAGAACGTATGTTTTTACAGGGAACCATTAGCTGATGACCCATCTTAACATGTATGAACTTTAAATATATGTAGATTGGCTAAAGCCAACTGGATACAAAAAACATAAACAGCCTTTGAGTGCTTAGAGCGTTTGTTCTTGCGGTCGTTCCGGGCCATTGCAGACAGGCTTCGGGTTCTGTCACTACGCCATCAGTCACGACGAGGAGACGTTCCCGGAGCCGTGGCGCTTTGAGCCGGCGCGGTGGCTGAGGGACGGCCGCGAGAGGCCCTACCCCTTCGGGTCCATCCCCTTCGGCTACGGGGTCAGGGGGTGTGTTGGACGGAGGATCGCTGAGCTGGAGCTGTACCTGGCTCTGGCCAGAGTGAGTACCGACCGGAAGGAGCTCCATGCATGACACTTATTTAGCGAATGTAGTAGAGTATTGTCTAGCCAAGTAGAATATAGTCAAGTATAGCTTAGTGGAATTGTGTAGTGTAGTCATATAATAGTTTAGTATCGTAGTCGAGTAGTGGGATATAATTGTGTCGTGTAAGATAAGACATGGTAAACCTTCAAGTGTCATAACAGCAACAGCAATGAGAATGAAACACAGGAGAACCAAAGCAAGATAATAAGAATAAAAATAAACATAATGTACAACACCGAGCCCGCACAGAGTATGTACTGTGTATGTCTGTCAATAAATAGTCTCAGTCTAGCAATCTCTTGTCTATCAATGGGTTGTGTAGTATTGTGTCGTGTCGTAGTAATAGTGTCGTGTAGAGTCGAGAAGTAGTCTCATAGTGGTAGTGTACTCTTGTGTAATATAGTGTGGAGAGTATTAATAGTAGTAGTGTTGTGTTGCATAGTCAGATTTTTCAGCTGTATGTGAATGTGAGTCAAATGGCACTAAGGTTGAACATGATTTTAAATATTTTGAGCTATTTTGCAACTGGACTACTGACCATTGCGAAACAGCATCTTTCACAGTGTTACCATAGAAACAATGCAGACTATACATAACTTGAAGCCTTTCTCGTCCTCTTCTTCTTAATCTTCTTCTTCTTCGTCTTCTTCTTCTTCTTCTTCTTCTTCTGTCCTTGCAGATGATCAAACAGTTTAAAGTGGAACCCGACCCCACAGTGGGGGAGATCAACCACTGACTCGCACCGTGCTGGTGGCCGACGGCAGGTCAACCTTGCACTTCCTGGGACAGAAGCAACCAAACCACAGCGCTAGTTTCACTCGTCACTCAAACTCATCAAACACGAAGAGTTACAAGATAACACAAGGCCCAGGTCTCTACGGCAGTGTTTCTCAACCGTCTTTGAGCCAAGGCACATTTTTTACTTACAAAAAATCCTGCGGCACACCACCAATTAAAAACGTTACAAAATGACACATTATAGCCTAATAGCGACACCTCTCACACACATCACTCATTATATTGTCTTACATTAACAAGGTGATTATTACTCTACTTCTACTGTCTTACATTAACAAGGTGATTATTACTCTACTTCTACTGTCTTACATTAACAAGGTGATTATTACTCTACCTACTGTCTTACATTAACAAGGTGATTATTACTCTACTTCTACTGTCTTACATTAACAAGGTGATTATTACTCTACTTCTACTGTCTTACATTAACAAGGTGATTATTACTCTACTTCTACTGTCTTACATTAACAAGGTGATTATTACTCTACCTACTGTCTTACATTAACAAGGTGATTATTACTCTACTTCTACTGTCTTACATTAACAAGGTCATTATGACACTTAGAAGAACTATACAAAGAAGCACTAAACGACGGCAGATACATTATGTCCAGTGTAGACGATCCGAGTCTTAACTCCTCTTCCCTGCTTACAAAAGCAAACAAAAAGATCACTGACCTGAGGGATGACATCGGAAGGCTCTCCGCTGAATTGCGTAATAAAGAATCCCTGTTGACCAGATTCATGGTTTTAGCCGCCGACCAGGCCCAGCGGATTGCCTCCCTGAGTACAGCCACCCAGGACACCGCTGTTTGGGACCCCTCCACCTGCCCTCGGCCCTCGTCCTGCTCCACTCCTAACCGTCTTTCCTCCTGGAGCGAGGTGGTGGTTCGAGGACACAAGAGAGACTCAGGCCCAGATGGGGCTGTCCCACTGCCTCGCCTGAGTCTCTCCAACCAATACGCGGCTCTGTCCGCCGACACTCCTGCCCCACCAGCTGATGATCATGCAGTTCCAGCGCGCCCTGACCCGGATCCACCGCGAACGGCGCCCGCAGATGCAGCGCCCGCAGATGCAGCGCCCGCAGATGCAGCGCCCGCAGACGCCGCTATACTCCCGTCGGTGGTGGCAAACAGCGGTGGGAGGACTCACCGTGCTACGGAGGGGCAAGCTTGGTGCTCCACAGCCCGATCAGCGACCTCCGTCTCACGTCGCAGGACCCTGAAGGAAGCCGTACTCAGACGCTCCGGAGGTTTCCCTCGCCCTGAGCCGGTGAGTCCTTCCCCCCCTCCCGGGGCCCACAGCGATGCACCGCGTCATCACTCACCTGTCCGGCCCCGCATCACGGGCACGAGCTGGGCATTCTCCGCCTGCGATAAGCCGAAGCTGCCACCCCCTCAACCCCTCTTCACCCCAACCACTCTAATAGTTGGAGACTCCATTGTCAGAAACATACGCTTTTTTAACGCTGCCACACACTGTTTCCCAGGAGCTTCGGTCCAAGTAATCCTGAGTAAGCTCCCGGGGCTGCTGAGCTCACTCCCGTCCTCAGTCGTGCGAGTAGTTGTCCATGTGGGGACGTGCGATACAGCTCGCCAGCAGTCCGAGCTTACCAAAAAAGATTTTAACGATCTTTTTAGTTTTTTAAGTTCTTGCGGCAAATCCGTTTTTATCTCTGGTCCCATTCCCTCGTTGGGTCGTGGGGTAGGACGTTTTAGCAGACTCCTCAGCCTCCACACTTGGCTCCAGCCTGCCTGCAGAGCTCTAAACTTTGTTTTATTGACAATTTTAATCTGTTCTGGGACCGTTCTTCCCTTTTCAAGCTTGATGGAATCCACCCAAACCGCCTGGGTAGTCACTTTTTAGCAGCTAACATGCAGCACGCCGTACATTCATCTCCATGTGCATGACTATTTACACCACACGCCCCCCCCCGGATTATCCATTGACACTGGTGTCCCCTCCCGGGGTGAACTCCCCCTGCTGGCCAAAACCGGCAACACCTTTCTCCGCCGTCTTCACTATCCCATCCATTGTGACACACCGACTCTTCCCACCATATGGCAAACCCAAAGCTGCCAACAAAAATAATCTACTCCACATTACACAAAGTGTCCATACTTCCCCACCCCCGCCCACCCTGTACAAGCTGGCATTTCTGAATGTGAGGTCTCTGTCAAACAAGACTTTCATTCTAAATGACTTTATTTTATCCACAAACTTGGATCTCCTGTTTCTGTCAGAAACTTGGGTGAAACCTGATGAACACAGCCAGCTTCTAGAACTATGTCCCCCTGGCTACGACTATTACAGCTCCCCTCGGCCTATCGGCCGTGGAGGTGGCTTAGCTGCCATCTACAGAAATTGCCACAAGTGCACTCGTATTAGAACCACTGTTTACTCTACCTTTGAAGTCTTGATTTTTAAATCCAATGCTGTTAGTCCTGTCCTTTTTATAATTGTATATCGTCCCCCTAGGCTGGATGCCACCTTTCTCTCAGAGTTCTCTGTGTTTTTATCCTCTGTTGTTGTGGATCATGACAAAATCTTAATCTCTGGTGATTTTAACTTTCATGTCGACCTCACTTCAGATGTCAAAGCCAACGAATTCCTTAATATCATGGACTCCTTCAACTTTCTGCAGCATGTTTCTGGCCCAACGCACAACCGTGGTCACACGCTAGACCTCATATTCACAATTGGCTTGACCATTCCCTCCCTAACTTTGGAAGATTTGGGTATCTCAGACCACGTGTGCATCAGGTTTTCTACCATCATTCAG
>PIJE02001157.1:155738-158590 GCA_002895965.2 Coryphaenoides rupestris | reverse complement strand
ATGTGTGTGTGTGTGTGTGTCTGTGTGTACTGTCGTGGTGGTGTGCGTGTGCGTGTGTGCGTGCGCGTGCGTGATGTGGTGTGTGTGCTGTGTGAAAGCAATTGGATGGGAAACCTTTGTTATCGCACTTGAATGTTACCTTCTTTTTTTTTATTCATTCACTACAACTAGAACAGCTTCCCACACGTTTTTCAACACTTAGGGCCGTTGGCCGAGACATATTTTCTATTTGCGTTTTTTATTGTTTGTGATTTTTGGTTGAATTACTACATGACCAACCCTATGCGTGTGTATTGTATGTGTAATGCGTGTGGTACTGTATGTGTACGCCGTGTGTGTTAAATCCGTGCACAGGACGTCAAGCGTGCACAGCATCTATTCACCTGTGATCGACAAGCAAGATGGATTTCCCTCTAACCACAATCGGGGAAGAGAAGAGCGCCCGGAAGGCGGTCTCATCAACCTCTTATTCGGTTTATACAGCGGCAGGAGAGCGGTTCCCGCTTCGAATCGGATATCCTCACCTCGCAACCAAACGTCTCGCCCGCTAATAGCTGAGGATGGCGGTGACAATTTGCAACTAATTACACTCAATTGCAGCTCTTTAATACTCAACCTACAGCACCTTTAACAGGAAGGAGGATGTGTTCCCTATCTCCTCGAAGGGGGAAAAATGGCGTTTTCCCTCCTTGCTTTATGTGCTCATTCTTTGAACGCGTTTACACAATCCGACGTCTACCTTTATGGTTCTTGCGTTTTTTTAGTTGTTGAGTATGTGCATGATAACACAACCTCTGGCGTTCTGTAATTCTCCACGGCCGCGTATTTACACAAACGTTGCTTTGCGTTCCCACGCCGGGGGATATTGTGGAAGTGGGGATGTAATACCAGCGATGCAGGCCGGTACGAGGGGGGGGGGGGGGGGGGGTGCGCGGCGGAATCCAGAGGTCGGGGCGGATCAGAGTGGGGCCGGGGTGGACGGAGAGAGGAGAGAGAGCGAGGGGGGGCTGGTTGTTCGCGGCGATGTCCGTGGTGATGTTGTCTCTACTGCGGTTCGGCGGGAGAGAATTCTTTCCCATTCTTTCCGTGTGGTCGCAAAAGCGAGCCTGGGAGTTTATATCGGCGCTTCTAACAGGAGCTGGTCCACGGGGGGGGTGGGGAGGGGTTGCGGGGGCGGGGAGACATCTCGTTTGTAATTTTGGAGACTGAAGATGATAAAAAAAAAACAAAAAACTAAAGAAACCAAGACCTTGGTGTCGGTGGTGTAGGGTATTTTCGTTTTTAAGCGATGCAGTGAAATTCTTGTCGCGGCGACGTTTCGAGGTCATCTCTGCGATGAATGGCTGCCTGACATGGCTGGCTGGCTACACACACACACAACACACACAACACAATGGGCGCACACAACACACGCACACACACACACACATAGGACGCACACAGCACACCATCACACACACACTGGGCAGCACACACACACACACATGGACCGCACACACACACATAACACCAACAGTGGGATGCCCCAAGGTTATTTAGGCCCCGTGGGTGGCGTGGGGTTGGTGAGTCCACGTCTCTGTGGGGAGCAGGGAGGTGGGGGAGGGTTGTGGGCTGGTGTGGGTTGTGTTGTGTGTGTGGGTGCGGGTGCAGGTGCGTGGGTTTCCCGGGTGAAGGGGACAGCGGGGTGAGGATGAGCAACAATGGCTTGCAGCCACCGTGGCTGTCTCTGGGTCCGTGTGTCCTCCCCTTGCCGCCCGCGTCTGCACCTCTCCCCTCTCCCTCCTCCTCGCTCCTCCTCCTCTCCTCTCTGCATGCTCTCTCCTCTCTTCTTCTTTTTGTCTCCCCTACTCCACTTTTTCAACCTTTTCTTCTCTCTCTTCTCTCCTCTGGTCTCTCTCTCTCTCCTCTCTCTCTCTCTCTCTCCCTCATGGCCTCAGGGGCCTCCAAGAGCTGCCAAAAGGCCCAGACTATATAAATACAAATATATATTTATATTTATATTTATGTTTGTCTGTCCTCGCCATGTTTGGGTTTTTTCACTCGCCCTCTCTGGCTTGTTCCAGATTTACCATTTTGAGAAAAAAACAAAACCCTCTCTCTGCTGAGTGACTCACTCAATATTAGTTGCTTTTAACGTATCGGGTTACTCACTCCTCTCTCATCCTCTCTCTCTCTCTCTCTCTCTTCTCTGTTTTCTCTGTCTCTATATCTCTCTCCCTCCCTTTCTCTCCCTTCTTCTCCTTTTCCCCAGGTCCAGTTTGGTATCTAGGCCATTTGTGAATTAGGGCCTTTGAGTAAAACCGGAGAAAGTGAGGGAAAAAAATAAATAAAAGGGGCGGGAGTGCGAGATACAGATATAAAGAGAGAGAGAGAGAGGATAGAGAGGAAGAGAGAGAGAGGGAGGGGAGATGTAGAATGTAGAGTAGACCTGTAATTTTTGCCCTGACTTATTGAGCGCTGCATGAACCTGAAAGACAAAATTAATTCAATGGCAAGATTGCTTAGCCCACGCAAAGAACGCTGGAATATATATATATATAAGTATAATGATAATATATGATGTGAGAGTGAGTGATGTTTTGTAGGTGAGTGAGTGTGTGTGTGTGTGAGAGGTGAGTGAGTGGTGTGTGGTTGCGGCGCTTGGGATCATTGTATGCCTTGCCTGTGCGGCTCCATACTGGTTTAGCAGACCTGTCCACTCTTTCAGGGTTATCATGTGTTGTGTGTGAGAGAGAGAGAGAGAGAGAGAGAGAGAGAGAGAGAGAGAAGAGAGAGAGAGAGAGAAGAAGAGCGAGAGAGAGAGAGAGAAGAGAATATGACAGGCGTATTGCATTGAGGACATTTCTTTTTTT
>PIJE02001157.1:95738-150738 GCA_002895965.2 Coryphaenoides rupestris | reverse complement strand
GAGAGACCACGCCTCCTGACTCCAGCTCCCAGTTTTCTCACAAATGAACGGTTTTCCCCCCCCCGTTCTGCAGCAGCAGCTGTGCCATTACCAGCCATGTCAGAGGGTAATGACAGACCTGTGCTCTCCAACCATCGCACGGGGGAAAACGGTGTGCATGTGTACTTTGTGTGTGTTTAGACGAACATGTGTGCATGCGTGTGTGTGTGTCATTATTTCTTTCTCGTGTGGCGCGTGCGCGGTGTGTGCCCACATGTCGGCAGTGTGTGTGGACTTTTGCGCAGATTCCCAGATAGCACTTAGCATTGTGTAGCATCTCATCCTTGCTATCTTACTGTTAAGGGTTAAGCTAGCAATTATTATGAGGGCTTGAAAATTGTTCTAATTAGCCTAGTAATTATGAGTGCTTGAAACTGAAACCGTGCCCTCAGCGATATACAGTATATATATAATATATATATGTTTGTTACACTCTCTTCGGACAAATGCACTTTGGACCAAAGCGTCTGCTAAATGTAAATGTGTGTGTAGTGTGTACAGAATGTGTAGTGTGTGTTCGAGCACCACAATACCTTTTATTCAAACCATGCACATTACACCTGTGGAGAGAGAGACGAGAATTGCAGAGAGCAGAGAGAGAGGACATGAGAAGAGAAGCAGAGAGAGAGAGAGATGAGAGAGAGAGAGAGAGAGAGACCGAGAGATGAGAGAGAATGAGAGAGAGAGAGAGAGAGAGATGAGAGAGAGAGAGAGAGAGAGAGAGAGATGAGAGAGAGAGAGAGAGAGGACGAGAGAGAGAGACTATTATTGTGTACTTGTGTCATTAATCTGCAGCATTTTAATGTGGTAAACTATATAAATAGATGGTTTCCACCCACTATTACTTTCTGTAAACCAACGTCGCTATTATCTTCACAGTCGCTAGACCGTTGAGTGACCTTGGTCGTGGTGAATTAATGACGTATTATTATTTATTAAGTATTTATTTTTCGTTTTTTTCCCCTCTGCTATTCTTTTTGGGTTGTGGGTACACGGTGTAATTACACCCCCACCCCAACAATTTGAAGAATGGGTTGGAGACACAAAATAAGATAATAGTCGCCGCCTCCATTAAGTACAGATTTCATTTCAGCTGGGTTCCACGGTCATGGTCACGTCCCTGAACCACCACCACCACCACCACCACCACCGCCACCGGCAGGCGTGACCGGTGTGTATTCCCCCGCTGGGGCCCCAGGGGGAGCTGTAGCCCCAGCTGTGGTGGTCCTGGTGTCCTTCCCAAACCATGGAAGCCCTCCTCCCCCCACCCCACCCCTCCAACCCCTCCCACCACTGGAACCTGCAGCAGACCCAGTTTAGCATCTCCTTTTGTTCGCTGTCCGGTTTGTTGTTGTGTCTCGTATCAATCCGCTATCTATTCTCGATCCGTCTGTCTGCCGTCTATTATTTGCTGAACAATTGTCAGAGAAACAGCTTTGTTCTTCCGGACTAATCCAGCAGAAATCAGTTTGGACATTTTCGACATTATTGTCCAAACGTATTATTCCGATGCACGTGTTTGTATCTCATGTATGTTTTTCTCATGTGAGTGCAGATACTGAAACACAAACCGATGCCTGAGATTCAATGTGCTGTCCAGCGCAAAGCATTTTGGGTAATATTCGGTGCTATGGCTAGAATCCCAGTGAGATGCTTTTATATATATGTGCTGAATTGAGCGTTGACAGACCACTCCATGAATCCCATGGCACGGACGGACCCAGACATATTAAGTGGATCCATAGTGAAGATGTTGTTGTGGTCGCCATGGTTACGGTGGTCCTCCTCTCCCCCCCCCTCCTCCTCCACATCCTGGGCTCTGCGCCAGAGGTGGGACACAACACATCTCTCATCTAGGAGATACACTCCACACACACACACACACACACACACACACACACACAGACGCACATTTCTGGGTCTTCAAATAATTGGTCTCAGCTGCATTTGAGTATTTTTCCATTCTTTCACTGGAGTTTTGAGAGAAGCAGGAGAGATGGGAAAAGAAAAGAAAAGAAAAGAAAAGGGAAAATAATAGGAAATAAAAAAGACCATAATTTGGATTTGTCCATAACTTGGATCAAATGGGACGGTGGAAACTGTATAGCGAGTGTTGTTGTAATGTAGACCAAGAGGTTTAGACAAGCTATTTGTGAGAGATTGGTGGAGAGATGGACAGACAGACAGACAGAGATACAGACAGACAGACAGAGAGACAGACAGACAGACAGGGAGACAGACAGACAGAGAGACATACAGAGAGACAGACAGAGGGGCAGGCAGGCAGACAGACAGACAGAGGGACAGGCAGACAGACAGAGGGAGAGGGACAGACAGACAGAGGGACAGGCAGACAGACAGAGGGAGAGGGACAGACAGACAGACAGAGGGACAGACAGACAGAGGGACAGGCAGACAGACGGAGGGAGAGGGAGAGACAGGCAGACAGAGGGACAGGCAAACAGACATGAAGACTGTTCGCCTGAAGGGATGTAGACAAACAGAACAGAGGTGTGTGTATTCGTAGCCGTGAGAGACAGACAGACAGACTAGACTAGCGGAGCAATAGACGGCTCCTTCACACCTCGTCCCGGTAGCACCTTGGCGCCTGAACCCTCCATGCCCTCGGCACGGCCGGCCTTCTCCTCGCCCACGTTTTCCCACCCTGTTCCACACCTTTGTCAGAACAATTCCACACCTCCTCTCTGCGTCCACCACCACCACACCTCTCTCCTATATATATATATATATATATATATATATATAGACTACTAGCAGAGACGTGGATGCTTGCCCTACAGTAGTGGCGCCTCCTGCTGGTGCCCCGTATATTCACACGCTACAGCTCAGGACACCGCACGTCGGAGGACACCGTCTTATCACTGTACGCCACACCGATATTTCTAATATTTCTAAATGTGTACTCTGTGTCCGTATACTGTTGGAGGATTACAGCAGCGTGTGGTTTCCCTCGGAGCGAGGTACAGTACGGTAAAAATAGCGCGTCCTGCCGTTAATGACCACGTGTGACGAGAGAACACTGGGTAATTATCGCCCGCGGTTAGTCTCCAGGTACCTGCGACACGTTTATGGATGTCGTACAGGAAGTGGAACACGCGCGCACACACACACACACACACACATAAAACCGTAAACACACACACACACGCACACAGACACACACACACACGCACACATGCATACAACCATAAACACAGACACACACACACGCACACATGCATAAAACCATACACACACACACACACACACACACACGTATATAAAACCATAAACACATACACACACATACACAAAACACATAAATATACTCACACATACTTAAACACACTGTACTGTATTCATCCAGAGTCACAGTAGCTTGTGTGGCTTGGCAAACACCTTGTAGGTCTGGCACTGATTTAACCACTGTTTTTATACTGTACCTGTACTCTACCAACCGAGAGAGAGACAGAGAGAGAGAGAGAGAGAGAGAGAGAGACAAGAAAGACAGAGAAAAAGAGAGAGAGAGAGAGAGAGACCAAGAGACAGAGAGACACAGAGGGAGAGAGAGCGACAGATAGAGAGAGAGAGAGAGAGAGAGGTAGGCATCAAGCAGGAAAGAGAGAGACCGAGAGGAGGAATTTCAGCATATATACTGTATAATTATGGTGGTGAGAGTAGGATTACAGCTCCAGAGGTGCCTACATGTCCCTGGCACACGCTCATAAACAAAGAGTGGCAGACACGCGCACACGCACGCACACACACACACACACACACGCACACACACACACGACTAAGAGCTGCCGTTCTAAAGGAAAACCACACGTCCAATCAACTCGCATCAACATCCCCACCCACTACCACCACCACCAGCGCCACCATCACGAGCACCACCACCAGCACCACCGCGACCGCCATCATCTTGCCGTTGACACAACACAGACTTCACACACACACACACATACGCCACCCATCCAGGGTGTACGGGTGACCAACTTCCCCATTCTGCACCGAGACGTTTGTGGATTTATGGCTAAGCTAGCACGCCCAGAAGATCCAGGGCTCATCCAGCAGGGCTTGGGGGGTTGTGTTCAGTTCTTCTAAACGTGCTCCCCGGGCCAGTGGGCGTGGCGGTGGCGTGGCGGTGGCGGCAGGGGCGGGGCCTCGTGTAGCGGCTGTCAGCGTTTTGACACCGCCCTCGTAAGTCTCCCCGGGCGCGCAGCAAGCTGTCACACGCGGCCCCCCATTTACCGCCCGGCCGCCCATCCGAAGGGGACCGCTTAAATCATCGCGAAAAAGGGAACACATTTCCCTCTTAAAGTTAGAAACTGACAGTGAGAGAGCGAGAGCGAGAGAGACACACACACACACACACACACAACACACACACACACACACACACACACACCACACACACACACACACACACACACACACACACACACACACACACACACACTAGAGTTACACACTGAATAGGTCAAACGTTCCACTATTTCACCCGAAAGCGAATGATGCCAAATCCTTGTGATTCCGCAAACTCAACAGTTAAGATGGTCAGTCCTTAGATGACAATTGAAACCGCCGTTTTCCACAAAATGAACATCGCTTTGCATCGTTTTTATGGTTATTGAAGCTCTTTTATGTGTTTTATGTCCCCCCTCTTACAGTTGTACCAGTGTGCAGAGTCGACCCAGCTATGTGAGCAGTCTCTCGACAGTGGTGTACAGTGCAGTATAGTACAGCAACTCTTGTTCGACCCCCTCCCCCCCCACCCCCCCCCACCACTCAACCACCTACCCACACCCCCCACCCCCCCACCACTGACCTCATCACATGATTGGGGCGGCGACCTTGACTCCACCGTTCCTCACTCATTTTTTATTTCCTTCAGCCTTCAACACTAGCCTGGCTGTATGTCGTGTTGCCTCGTGTTGCCCCTATTTTCTTAAATGCAATGGAGATTCTGAAGATAAACTAAAAAAATAAAAACATAAAATAGCCTAACCCTCGTATTTATCAGATTCAGGCCAAATAATAAAACAAAAAATCACCTGGAGGTGATCTTAAACACTACACAGGTCAGGTCAGTGAGTTGGCCCTCCCAGAATCACAAACAGCCAATCCCGATCACTCAAAACAAACCACACTGGCCGCTGCACCACTGCAACGGTATGTGTGTGCGTGAGTGTGTGTGTGCGTGTGTGTGTGTGCGTGTGAAATGCGCGCTTGTGTGTTTGCACATGTGACTACCAGACTGACTGTCTGTCTGTGTGTGTGTCTGTCTGTCCACACGGCTGTCCGCGGCTGTCTACATGAGGCTCGACCACACAACACACAAACATTATGCTGGATCAGCCCAACCGCTGCGGACCGCTACTCTCACAGGAATTCCCCCCCCGCCCCGCTTGCAAAGCCCAGAGAGAGAGACAGAGAGAGAGACAGAGAGAGAGAGAGAGACAGAGAGAGAGAGAGAGAGAGAGAGAGAGAGGGATAGAGAGATGTGCTTACGCCGGCAGAATATAAAGCCAGTGGCAAACTTTTGGCCAGCGAAACACAAAACAAAACCAAAAGCGTTTGTACATTTCCCCTAATTGCTTTGACAGGGTTAGCGGGAAACATGGGTTGATCCCGTGTCGAGGTCAGAGGGAATGTTGCTCCCAAATGTAAAATCGAACAAATCGAAGTCAAAGTCAAATGAGGGTAAACACTGGCGTCAGAAACGGGCATGGATGATGTTGTCATCTTAGGGGAACCCACAATCGCACCGTGTTTTAGGACAACACAGCGACGTGTGCGACGCTAGACGATACATGCCGTGACAGATTGCTGAGAGGTTGCCATGGCAACGCTCCGATGGCTACGGAGAGCTCATTATGGTCTAGCAAGGGTCTCTGATCAGGTCACCACACACACACAGGTTACCGCACACACACACACACACCCCCCTCTCTGCCTGCTTGTTTTCTCACAGGTTTGTCTCTTCTGCTGGCTCGGTGTTTCTTCCATGCTGTATTTCACCTTTGACCTCCTTCTGACCGCGTTCTGATTTGGCCTTGAAACAGATGGCCTCCGTCCCTCCAGGCAGGCCAGGGGCTCTGGGCGTGTTGTGTAATGAATCTGGGCTCAAAGGCCACTCCCACCCTCCCGTTCAGTCATAGAGGTAACTGTGAAATACCCATGTGGCCGAGTGTTGGATTACATTACATTTTCTTATTCCTGGTCAGGGTCACAGGAGCCTCTCTGGAACTCACTGTGGGACGCTGAATGAAATCCCGGCCAAGTGAATGATTAATTGTCTGCCAAGGAGTCCCTTTGTCCGCTTTTGTTCGCCTGCGGCAACACCTCAGATATGGCGCAAAATGGCAGGTGTCAAATAATTGCAGAAGAAATGTACTGTATATATATTATATATATATATATAGGAGAGAGGTGTGGTGGTGGTGGACGCAGAGAGGAGGTGTGGAATTGTTCTGACAAAGGTGTGGAACAGGGTGGGAAAACGTGGGCGAGGAGAAGGCCGGCCGTGCCGAGGGCATGGAGGGTTCAGGCGCCAAGGTGCTACCGGGACGAGGTGTGAAGGAGCCGTCTATTGCTCCGCTAGTCTAGTCTGTCTGTCTGTCTCTCACGGCTACGAATACACACACCTCTGTTCTGTTTGTCTACATCTTCTGTCTCGTCTTCATGTGTCTGTCTTCCTCCTCTGTCTGCCTGTCTGTCTGTCTCTCTCTCTGTCTCTGTCTGTCTGTCTGCTGTCTCCTCTGTCTGTCTGTCTGCCTGCTGCCAACTGTCTGTCTGTATGCCTCTCTGTCCCTCTGTCTGTCTGTCTGTCTCTCTGTCTGTCTCTCTGTCTGTCTGTCTGTATCTCTGTCTGTCTGTCTGTCTCATCTCTCCGCCTATCTCTCACAAATAGCTGTCTAAACCTCTTGGTCTACATTACAACAACACTCGCTATACAGTTCCACCGTCCCATTTGATCCAAGTTATGGACAAATCCAATTATGGTCTTTTTATTTCTATTATTTTCCCTTTCTTTTTCTCCATCTCTCCTGCTTCTCTCAAAACTCCAGTGAAAGAATGGAAAAATACCCAAATGCAGCTGAGACCAATTATTTGAAGACCCAGAAATGTGCGTCTGTGTGTGTGTGTGTGTGTGTGTGTGGAGTGTATCTCCTAGATGAGAGATGTGTTGTGTCCCACCTCTGGCGCAGAGCCCAGGATGTGGAGGAGGGGGAGAGGGGGGGGGGGGGGAGGGGAGGACCACCGTAAACCATGGCGACCACAACAACATCTTCACTATGGATCCACTTAATATGTCTGGGTCCGTCCGTGCCATGGGATTCATGGAGTGGTCTGTCAACGCTCAATTCAGCACATATATATAAAAGCATCTCACTGGGATTCTAGCCATAGCACCGAATATTACCCAAAATGCTTTGCGCTGGACAGCACATTGAATCTCAGGCATCGGTTTGCGTTTCAGTATCTGCACTCACATGAGAAAAACATACATGAGATACAAACACGTGCATCGGAATAATACGTTTGGACAATAATGTCGAAAATGTCCAAACTGATTTCTGCCTGGATTAGTCCGGAAGACAAAGCCTGTTTCTCTGACAATTGTTCAGCAAATAATAGACGGCAGACAGACGGATGAGATAGATAGCGGATTGAATACGCACACAAACAAACAAACCGGACAGCGAACAAAAGGAGATGCTAAACTGGGTCTGCTGCAGGTTCCAGTGGTGGGAGGGGTTGGAGGGGGGGTGGGGTGGGGAGGAGGGCTTCCATGGTTTGGGAAGGACACCAGGACCACCACAGCTGGGGCTACAGCTCCCCCTGGGGCCCCAGCGGGGGAATACACACCGGTCACGCCTGCCGGTGGCGGTGGTGGTGGTGGTGGTGGTGGTTCAGGGACGTGACCATGACCGTGGAACCCAGCTGAAATGAAATCTGTACTTAATGGAGGCGGCGACTATTATGTTATTTTGTGTCTCCAACCCATTCTTCAAATTGTTGGGGTGGGGGTGTAATTACACCGTGTACCCACAACCCCAAAGAATAGCAGAGGGGAAAAAACGAAAAATAAATACTTAATAAATAAATAATAATACGTCATTAATTCACCACGACCAAGGTCACTCAACGGTCTAGCGACTGTGAAGATAATAGCGACGTTGGTTTACAGAAAGTAATAGTGGGTGGAAACCATCTATTTATATAGTTTACCACATTAAAATGCTGCAGATTAATGACACAAGTACACAATAATAGTCTCTCTCTCTCTCTCTCTCTCTCTCTCTCTCTCTCTCTTCTCTCTCTCTCTCTCTCTCTCTCTCTCTCTCTCTCTCTCTCTCTCTCTCTCCTCTCTCTCTCTCTCTCTCTCTCTCTCTCTTCTCCTCTCCTCTCTCTCTCTCTCCTCTCTCTCTCTCTCTCTCTCTCTCTCTCTCTCTCCACATCGTGTATGTCACTTTGAATCAAAGTATTGTGGTGGCCTTCCGCAACACACAACTACCACATTCTGTCACACTACACACACATTTACATTTAGCAGGACGCTTTGGTCCAAAAGTGCATTTTTTGTCCGAAGAGAGTGTACAAACAACTATATAGTATATATAGTATATTGCTGAGGGCACGGTTTCAGTTTCAAGCACTCATAATTACTAGGCTAATAGAACAATTTTCAAGCCCTCATAGTAATTGCTAGCTTAACCCCTTAACAGTAAGATAGCAAGGATGAGATGCTACACAATGCTAAGTGCTATCTGGGAATCTGCGCAAAAGTCCACACACACTGCCGACATGTGGGCACACACCGCGCACGCGCCACACGAGAAAGAAATAATGACACACACACACGCATGCACACATGTTCGTCTAAACACACACAAAGTACACATGCACACCGTTTTCCCCCGTGCGATGGTTGGAGAGCACAGGTCTGTCATTACCCTCTGACATGGCTGGTAATGGCACAGCTGCTGCTGCAGAACGGGGGGGAAAACCGTTCAATTTGTGGAGAAAACTGGAGCTGGAGTCAGGAGGCGTGGTCTCTCGGTCAGCCTCGGCACACTGCTCTGGCCTCTGGCCCGCCCTCCATCTGTGCGTGGAGGGGCGTCAAAGTCGGACACTCTATATGGACACCCACGCCCTCTAAACACACCTCCAGGGGCCAGCGAGAGGACTTCCAGGGCCCACCGGGACGCCTAGCTCACGAGTCCGGGACGGGGCGTCAAAGTCGGACACTCTATATGGGACAACACGCCCTCTAAACACGCCTCCCAGGGCCAGCAGGGACTTCCAGGGCCACCGGGACGCCTAGCTCAGCGAGTCCGGGACGGGGCGTCAAAGTCGGACACTCTATATGGACACACGCCCTCTAAACACGACCTCCAGGGCCAGCAGGGACTTCCAGGGCCACCGGGACGCCTAGCTCAGCGAGTCCGGGACGGGGCGTCAAAGTCGGACACTCTATATGGACACACGCCCTCTAATGCACTACCTCATGTCTTCCTTATACTAGGACGTTGCTATGTTTTTCGAGCACGGCCGTTTTTAGGGGTGTTGTATACGACTGGTAGATCTAAAGAGCCGTGTGCTTATTTCCTTACTACCAAGACCCATGGTGGTCTGACGAGAAAAACCAACCCATGGTGGTATAAACCGAACCCATGGTGGTCTGACGAAAATTCTTGTGCTTATTTCCATGCTACCGGGACCCATGGTGGTCTGACGAGAAAACCAAACCCATGGTGGTATAAACCGAACCCATGGTGGTCTGACGAAAATTCGCGTTGGAAAAATGGCAGAGTCTTTTTTACCCATGGTGGTATGATTCCCATTGACTTTCACGGACGTGTCCGGACATCGACACACACACACAGACACACACGGACCCGCGGAGCTCCAGAGATCCAGGCACACACAGGCGCACACACACGTCCGGACATCGACACACACACATCGACACACACACACGGACCCGCGGAGCTCCAGAGATCCAGGCACACACAGGCGCACACACACGTCCGGACATCGACACACACACATCGACACACACACACGGACCCGCGGAGCTCCAGAGATCCAGGCACACACAGGCACACACACGTCCGGACATCGACACACACACACGGACCCGCGGAGCTCCAGAGATCCAGGCACACACAGGCGCACACACACGTCCGGACATCGACACACACACATCGACACACACACACGGACCCGCGGAGCTCCAGAGATCCAGGCACACACAGGCTACAGTGCTACCAGGGGATCGGACAGGCATCTGGAGACGTGGGTCGTGCGTGCAAAAGGTTGCCCCGCGGTCCTACTTGGTAGAAGTGGAGGGATCACTATACCGCCGAAACAGAGTCGACCTGCGTGTGGCGGAGCCAACCCTGCCACAGAACTCTGAAAGTCATGTGGAAAGTACGCTGATGGATCGACCTCCCACATGCCATGTGGGACAAGAGACATTGAGCGAAGAGCTGGGTGGTCAGACCCCACTCGGACATTCCAACAATTCACCCGCTCATGTTCCTATATCCACCCCAACAAGGCCCCCTGCCATGTCACGCTATGGACGGCTGTCCCGGGCTCCTGACAGGCTTAACCTGTAGTTGTTTGCTGCAGAGGACTGTTCATTCTAGTTTGGACTGTTTAAAAAAAACAAAAAAAAAAAAGGACACGACATAAGACATGTTATTTTGTTGAAGGCCAGTTGTATTACACATATTGTTGTATATGTTAGGTGTAGTTAATGGTTACACTATGGCTTAGTTATTAACCAAATGGAACTCTGCTTATTTCAGAAAGGGAAGATGTTACGGGTCTTGGATGGCACGCTGCTGCCCATCTATGGGATGTGGATGGTAAATACAAAATAGGGTAAATGGATTAGAACAAGGACTGGAACTAGAAGAAGATAGATAAGAAGAGCATGGAGGGGGTGGGGGCGGGTTGAAGATAAAGACGACAAGAAGATTGTGGCCACAGGAGGAGGAGAGGGTGGGGAAAGTGAGGAAGGACAGATTAAGCATCGGGGACTAGAGTAATACTGTTTTTTTCCCATGAATATGAGCGCATACATGCAGGTTTGTTTCAACATGGGAAAACCTGCAAAAAATAGGCGATAGCATCCTTTTCCATCGCCAGCTGATTGCCAGGAGACAAGTATGCCTTTCTTGTTTTCTGTTTTCACGCTCGACATCAGCTGGAGTGCCGATAAATACCTGTGACTACTGTAGTCATTTGTCCGTGGAATGAAAGCTGCTTGCTACCTTTCCCATGAAGAGACAAAAGCCAAATGTTAGTGGGTTTGTATTAGTGGAGTTTTTTTTGTCCAGTAGCAAACAGGGCTTAATAGCAGAGATAGAGCAATAGCACAAGAATAGGTGAATTAAAAAAATGCAATAGACAAAACTATGAATGATGTTTTGGAGGAAGAGAAAGGAGATGTGGTCGTGATAAAGAGAAGTAGCGGTAGGAGGCTGGCATAGCGGTAGACCCTGCCACACACCACACCACCCAGGTAGCAGCGCTGGGCTCCCCCACCACACAGGACAAGACCCACGTAGATGTTTGGACAAACCAGTTCATCAGAGAGTGGGCAAGATGTTACAGCCGGCGCAGGTGTTCAGTGTTGCAGCAGGGCTCCCCCCTCGTGTGTGTGTGTGTGTGTGTGTGTGTGTGTGTGTGTGTGTGTGTGTGGTGTGTGTGTGTGTGTGTGTGTGTGTTGGTGTCTGTGTGTGTGTGTGTGTGTTGTGTGTGTGTGTGTGTGGTTGTAGACTGATGGTTGACTAACCCAATGCATCACAGGTGTGCAGCCGCGCTCCCCCAGCCCCCGGAGTCTAATCAGCCTCAGACTCGGGCCACGGTGAGGCGCTTCAACACAGCCATCAACCACACACACACACACACACACACACACACACACACACGCACACGCACACACACACACACACACTCATGCACACTGCAGTCGGTGAGAAAAGCAGAGGCGTGGCGGCGGCATCTGGACCTCCCCAGATACGCGGCGTGAGAGTGACCCCTCCTGGGTCAGCCACCCAATACCTTCAGAATAGCTCCTGCAGGGGGGTCATAACCTCTGCTAGTAGGGGGCGGTGGGTGGCAGTCATGTTAGTGTAAGGGCAGGAAGGTTAGGATGTGTGAGGGGAATGGTAGACAGCAATGTCCACCAGAGACAGGTCATGAAATTTGTCATGTATTAACACCATCTTTGTTTTGGCTTTTTGAAATGCCTGTTCCTTAATATAATTTCTTTTTGTGCGACAACAATGATATTGACGCCAGTCTTATCGCTTAACTGCACTTGAAAGTGACAGTGGATTATGCTGAAACCCGTATCGCTTGCGTCCATGTTGGTTTGTTTTACTTTGTATCAGCCTTTTTATGGAGTCATTCATTAAGGATTTTGTTGTGGTTGCTGTTAATAATAATTAATCAGCAGTGACTTGAAGGTCATGCATTTGGCACTGAACTTCCTTTGAACTTATTTCAGATGCATTCTTATGTAGTTAAGACAATGTGTGTGTGTGTGTGTGCGTGTGTGTGTGTGTGTGTGCGTGCGTGCGCCCATGCCGCATGGCACTTCACACACCGCTGAGTCTTGCGTCACACAAAGCCAATTAGCACATCGGCTAATTACTGCTTCCCTCGCCACCGCCGCCGCCGCTGTCGACGTCTCCCGCTGTCGACGTCTCCCGCTGCCGACAAAACTCATTAAATTAAATCAACACGCTGCTGCTTCCACTGCAACAGCAACTCTGTTTACAGTGGATGGACACTCGGTTGTAGCGCTGATATAACGCTGTTATATTCTGTGATACTCCGCAAACGTGACACAACCTATTGAAACCCCAACCGCCACGGCAGGAATGCATTAGCGCTGCACTGGACTAACTGAAACGGAGAGACAAGCATAAAGAGAAAAGAGTCTAAAATGTGAATATACTGTCTATCCAGCTTTGACACTGAGTTATGAGACATGTAGACATTGTTAAAATCATCAAATGTATCAGGCTCAGGCTCATGGTTTTGAAGGTGGATGGTAGGGTGTAAGGTGACGGCAATAATTGGTTTACGCGTTAAGTTGCAGCTCGGAAATATAAATATTATTGCTAAACATAATATTCCACAAAAATGTGTTGAATTTCTTGAAATGCAGACCCCCTGCGGACTCCCTAGGGGGTGCGGCCCCCCGTGTTGAAAACGGGCGTCTTATACTGGTGACAGATTCCCGAATAAAAGTAGGCAGAAACATAGAAATGACAAAAAATTCCAAACAAGGTAAAAGGTCAAAGTTGTGCATATGGGCAGGTACTACTGTATGCACACGAGGCCTATATGTACAACTGTGTGGGCCACGGCACAGCACCCAGACTGCGGTTAGCGGTTTCAAAGAAACGTACGACAAAGTGAACTGTAGCCTAAGGAAGCATCGTAAAGACGTTTGGCTTTACACAGATTAGACACCCATCCATCAAGACCTGGAGCTGGAGCGCCCTAACGACTTAAAACGTCCCGCCTGTGCAATCGAGAACGAGAGGAACGCAAACAAAACACAGCTCAGGAAAGAAAGTATGAGAACGACACGCATACCGACACGTTTCCATTTGTGTGTGTGTGTGTGTGTGTGTGTGTGTGTGTGTGTGCGATCGTTTGCGTGTTTGTGTGTTACATTCTTTGCGCCGCGTGATGTAACCCGCTGTAGCGCGCCGCGACGACAGCAACAACACTGCCGCTTGAGCTGAGAGCCGCACAGCTGCTCCCGCTAGCTTGCTGCCGGTCATGTTACCACCATGCACAAAGTGTGTGTGTGTGTGTGTGTGTGTGTGTGTGTGTGTGTGTGTGTGTGTGTGTGTGTATATATACTGTATATATTACCTTTAATCCACCGTCCACACATACCGGCGGGCATTTCCGAGTGGCGTTTCACATGCAATTATCTGCGCTAATGGATGGCGGAGGACGGAGGAGTATGGATTCTTTCATGCGCAGGGAGTGAGAGAGAGGCCTTGTGAGTGTCGATTCAAAGCATTTTTCCCCTGAGCCCTGGATTCCTGCATTCTTCATGCTAGATACACCCCATTGGCTTATATTACTGTGTGTGTGTGTGTGTGTGTGTGTGTGTGTGTGTGTGTGTGTGTGGTGTGTGTGTGTGTGTGTGTGTGAACGGAGCTACGCGGCTAGTTGTAATCAGGCGAGACAGAGGGGACAGATGTTGTTTTGGACGTTGCCGTGCTGCTCTCAAAGTTCATGAGCGCGATTGGGTAATGAAAAATGGGAGTTCCGTGGTGTGTGTGTGTGTGTGTGTGTGTGCGTGTGTGTGTGCGTGTGTGTGATTTAAGCACGCCTGTCTTGTGCTGTCAGGTGGTAACACACCTAACGGCACCTCGAGGACTCCCACAGGAGAATGTTAAAACATGTTCACATGCGTGGGAGACAAACTTCATCAAAAGCAATGGGATGTGGATTGTAAATGGCAAAATGGTAAATGGATTGCATTATATAGCGCTTTTATCAAAGCGGATTGCTACTTATAAGCTACCGCCTATTTACTGTGTTGTGTATGCCGAACACGAATAGTCAAGTACACCAGACTTCTGGCTCATCATTTATCATACAAACACACACGTCCGGATGGAACTCTGCTTATTTCAGAAAGGGAAGATGTTACGGGTCTTGGATGGCACGCTGCTGCCTATCTATGGGATGTGGATTGTAAATGGCAAATGGTAAATGGCATTGCATTTATATAGCCGCTTTTATCCAAAGCGGATTGTACTGTATAAGCTACCGCCTATTTACTGTGTTGTTGTATGCCGAACACGAATAGTCAAGTACACCATGACTTTCTGGCTCATCATTTATCATACAAACACACACGTCCGGACATTCGACACACACAACATCGACACACACACACGGACCCGCGGAGCTCCAGAGTTACCCATGGTGGTGTGTCACTGACTTTGAAGAGTATGGAGGGTCACTGACTTATGGAGGGTCACTGACTTTGAAGAGTATGGAGGGTTCCCACTGAACGTTATGGAGGGTCACTGACTTTGAAGAGGTTGGAGGGTCACTGACCTAATGGAGGGTCAGCTGACTTTGTTGAAAAGGTATCGAGCCACTAGACCCCCATGGTGATCCGAAAAAAGACCCATCACACCACGGCACCACTCCGGAAGCCCAGACCTCCAGACATCCAGACTTCCACTTTATCCTATGGTGTCAACCATCACATTATCTTATAAAAATGCGAGCGCGTTGTGCTCACTTTTGCTGAACATCTGTGACTTTCAACCCGGTGTACTAAAGTGACAGGCGGTTAACCCTAAGAGGTTAACCGATGTCCGACATCCGGACACAACAAAGTGAACAGCGTTCATTTTATACAGTATGTCACAAAAGTGAGTGCACTCAACACATGTATGCGGATACGGGATTATACAATGACGTGGGACAACACTGAAGAAATAAACACTTTGACACAAGGTAAAGTTGGGGTGTTACAGCTTGTTTAATGGTGAACATTTGGTTAGTCAACACAAGCCAAAAATCGAGTAACAGTACATCAATTATTTAGCTGTGCTCCACGCATTGTTTTGGCAGCTCACTGCTTTAACCCTCCCGGGCATGGAGCCACGGCAGAGATGCCACTGGTGGCCCGCTGGGAATACTCTCGCCACCTTAAGCCTGGATGACTTCACGGCTGCTCCACCGGAGGTACGTATAGCGAGGCATTACACTTCAACGCCACATTCCGTTTTTAAGACGGTGCACCACAGATCGTTCGACTAGGCGTTGAGGTCTGGAGACATACTGGGCCACTCCAATCACATTTCCTCCGCTGCTTGCTGCCACGAAGGCCTTTGGTTTGTCCTGGCGGTGATGTTGGGGTCATTGTCATGCCTTGTTTTTTTTCTTTCCTGGAATTGATTGCCATACGGCCCAGTGGTCCGAAGGGAGGGGATCATGGCTACGCATGAGTAGTTTTACAACGTACATATCTGGCATTCTTATCTAGTATCCTATCAATAAACGTCTAGCGAGTACTCAGTGCCTAAAAAGTCACCTTCATTGCAGGCCCCATACCCAGTGACACTACCACCGCCATGCTTGACAGTCGGCAAGACACACTGATCTGTATAGTCCTCACCCGGCTGCCGCCATACATGCATGACACCGTCGGAACCGAATAAATTTATCTTCGTCTCGTCAGACCACAGGACATTGTTCCAGGAGTCCATGGTAGCCGTCTGATTGGATTGGGCAAACCGTTTGCGGGCTTGCTTGTGGATAGTCTTTAGAAGAGGCTTCTTTCGGGGTCGACAGCCACGCAGACCAATATGATGCAGCGTGAGGCGTATGGTTTGAGCACTGACACGCTGACCCGCCACGCCGTCCACCTCCGCGGCAATGCTGCCAGGGCTCAGGGGAAAAATGCTTTGAATCGACACTCACAAGGCCTCTCTCTCACTCCCTGCGCATGAAAGAATCCATACTCCTCCGTCCTCCGCCATCCATTAGCGCAGATAATTGCATGTGAAACGCCACTCGGAAATGCCCGCCGGTATGTGTGGACGGTGGATTAAAGGTAATATATACAGTATATATATACACACACACACACACACACACACACACACACACACACACACACACACACTTTGTGCATGGTGGTAACATGACCGGCAGCAAGCTAGCGGGAGCAGCTGTGCGGCTCTCAGCTCAAGCGGCAGTGTTGTTGCTGTCGTCGCGGCGCGCTACAGCGGGTTACATCACGCGGCGCAAAGAATGTAACACACAAACACGCAAACGATCGCGCACACACACACACACACACACACACACACACACACACACACACACACACACAAATGGAAACGTGTCGGTATGCGTGTCGTTCTCATACTTTCTTTCCTGAGCTGTGTTTTGTTTGCGTTCCTCTCGTTCTCGATTGCACAGGCGGGACGTTTTAAGTCGTTAGGGCGCTCCAGCTCCAGGTCTTGATGGATGGGTGTCTAATCTGTGTAAAGCCAAACGTCTTTACGATGCTTCCTTAGGCTACAGTTCACTTTGTCGTACGTTTCTTTGAAACCGCTAACCGCAGTCTGGGTGCTGTGCCGTGGCCCACACAGTTGTACATATAGGCCTCGTGTGCATACAGTAGTACCTGCCCATATGCACAACTTTGACCTTTTACCTTGTTTGGAATTTTTTGTCATTTCTATGTTTCTGCCTACTTTTATTCGGGAATCTGTCACCAGTATAAGACGCCCGTTTTCAACACGGGGGGCCGCACCCCCTAGGGAGTCCGCAGGGGGTCTGCATTTCAAGAAATTCAACACATTTTTGTGGAATATTATGTTTAGCAATAATATTTATATTTCCGAGCTGCAACTTAACGCGTAAACCAATTATTGCCGTCACCTTACACCCTACCATCCACCTTCAAAACCATGAGCCTGAGCCTGATACATTTGATGATTTTAACAATGTCTAACATGTCTCATAACTCAGTGTCAAAGCTGGATAGACAGTATATTCACATTTTAGACTCTTTTCTCTTTATGCTTGTCTCTCCGTTTCAGTTAGTCCAGTGCAGCGCTAATGCATTCCTGCCGTGGCGGTTGGGGTTTCAATAGGTTGCGTCACGTTTGCGGAGTATCACAGAATACAGCGTTATATCGGCGCTACAACCGAGCGTGTCCATCCACTGTAAACAGAGTTGCTGTTGCAGTGGAAGCAGCAGCGTGTTGATTTAATTTAATGAGTTTTGTCGGCAGCGGGAGACGTCGACAGCGGGAGACGTCGACAGCGGCGGCGGCGGTGGCGAGGGAAGCAGTAATTAGCCGATGTGCTAATTGGCTTTGTGTGACGCAAGACTCAGCGGTGTGTGAAGTGCCATGCGACATGAGCGCACGCACGCACACACGCACACGCACACACGCACACACACACACACACACACACACACACACACACACACATTGTCTTAACTACATAAGAATGCATCTGAAATAAGTTCAAAGGAAGTTCAGTGCCAAATGCATGACCTTCAAGTCACCGCTGATTAATTAACAGCAACCACAACTAAATCCTTAATGAATGACTCCATAAAAAGGCTGATGCAAAGTAAAACAAACCAACATGGACGCAACACGATACGGGTTCAGCATTCCACTGCCACTTCAAGTGCAGTTAAGCAATAAGACTGGCGTCAATATCATTGTTGTCGCACAAAAGAAATTATATTAAGGAACAGGCATTTCAAAAAGCAACAACAAAGATGGTGTATACATGACAAATTCATGACCTGTCTCTGGTGGACATGCTGTCTACCATTCCCCCTTCACACATCCTACCTTCCTGCCCTTCACACTAACATGACTGCCACCCACCGCCCCCTACTAGCAGAGGTTATGACCCCCCCTGCAGGAGCTATTCTGAAGGTATTGGGTGGCTGACCCCAGAGGGTCACTCTCACGCCGCGTATCTGGGGAGGTCCAGATGCCGCCGCCACGCCTCTGCTTTTCTCACCGACTGCAGTGTGCATGAGTGTGTGTGTGTGTGTGTGCGTGTGCGTGTGCATGTGTGTGTGTGTGTGTGTGTGTGTGGTTGATGGCTGTGTTGAAGCAGCAGCCTCACCTGTGGTCCTGAGTCAGGTGAGGTGATTAGACTCCGGGGGCTGCTGGGGGAGCCGGCTGCACACCTGTGATGCATTGGGTTAGTCAAAGGCCATCAGTCTAAACCGGACACATCACCACACACACACACACACACACACACACACACACACACACACACACACACACACACACACACACACACACACAGTAATAGCAAGTTGGTCTGGTAAAGTTTGTGTGGTGATGTGGTGTTTGTTCTATAAAAATATGTTTGTGGCCGTCAGTTTGGTTTGGTGTGGTGGATATGAGTGGGTAGGGGAGGGGGGGCTATAGCATACTAAAGTGAGGCCAGGAGGTTCACGGGCGTCGGAGACGCATATTGGGGTAGGGGGGTGTTACAAGAATTAGGGAAGTTGCGTAGGTGGAGGGATGGTACACGTAGCCAGAGCCGGCGTCGGAGGAGCATATTGTATTACAAGATAGGAATGCAAGGATAACACTCGACCCCAATCCTTTAAGTGCAGTCTGTTCTTTTGCATTATTATGTTATTCCGTTCTGCTGTGTGCCGTCGTTGCCCCCTTTCCCTTCCGCCCGTCCATGTGCGGTGGTGGTAATGATGGTTTAGGCTGTTGACTGTTAACGATGTTATCATGGCCAGTGGAAAAAGGTGGTTTTGACTTCCTTTTTCTTCTGTCTGTCCGTCTGCTCCTCCTCCGTCTATCTCGCTGGCTGCGCTGGCATCTGTCAGGAGTGTCCTGGCAGCTGTTGCTTCTTACCAGACGTGGTTCACGGTTTGTGGCTAACGGGCGAGACGGCGATCACCACTTCTTCAAAACAATAGCCGCGTGCCGCTGGTACAGCTCCCGACACAACGAGGCCGAGCCGGTAAGCATTAATTCAGCAATTTCATGCTGTAGATTTTTTTTTTTTCTCTCTCTCACTCTCTGTTTGGAGTTATTCAAATGAGGCAGGCCTGT
Source organism: Coryphaenoides rupestris (assembly GCA_002895965.2). NCBI lineage: Eukaryota > Metazoa > Chordata > Actinopteri > Gadiformes > Macrouridae > Coryphaenoides > Coryphaenoides rupestris. Next base: position 131,050 of record PIJE02001157.1, on the reverse strand, counting down.
CACACATTGTTTGGACACTGCGATGTCATCCCTACGTGTAAAGTAGACCATTAATGTCGTAAGCAGAAGTAGACACCCTGTCACGTTGGTGCTGTAAATATAGGACGGCAATCATAAAAAAACGGTTTTAGCCCAGCGCATGCCGCGGTGCACCACGTCATCCTGTAAGACATATAGGCTGCCCCCATGTGCTTTGAGTTTAGTTTAGTTTAGAGTCTGGAGACCAGAAGATACAGTATCTAAACCTGGTTTGGGTGGAGGGGGGGGGTGGTTCTAGACCCATGTTACTGGTGGGGGGGGCCTGCAGGCTGGGGCCCGTCGACCCGGGACAAAAGAGGCAAATGCAGTGTTTCAAGCTTTCAACATGTTGACTTCATTAAAGTAAAAGTGCACTAAAAAAAACAACATAAAATACCATTGATTGGTATTAGTTTCACTAACTTTTAAAATGTAATTCGTTATTTTTTTATTATTATAAAATTACAATAATGGGAACAAAATAAAAACAATTCCTGTTAGCTTTGCAAGAAATCAATAATCGTAGCATCATTAGTGTAGACTCTTCATTCAGGGGCCACAGTGGGGGTCCAAGCTCAGTGTTACAGACGGGGGGGGGCCCCAGAGTCACCCATGGGGGGAGAGGTCAGCCGCTATAGGCTACAAAGAAGAGAAAGAAGAATGAGTGCGGAAAGGGAAGAGAGATTAGCAGTGAAATCACCTAAAACTACACCGGCCAACTTTTATTATTGTGTGTTGCCTCTGTAACGTGTTGCTGGGAGGAGCGGGCTGAGCGGTGAGACGGGCGCTGGGCGGTGAGCGGTGAGACTGGGAGGAGGAGGAGGAGGAGGAGGAAGAGGAAGAGGAGGGAGCCGCTCACAAGTGAAGGAGTCAGGCGTGGATGAACGAACGAACGAACGAATAATCGACCCGGCTGGAGGAGTCGTCGTCGTCGTCGTCGTTGGTTTCTTCATACTTTCGGGATCTCTGTGCTGCAGTGAGGAGTCGCTTCGCTCGGCTGCGGTTGTGTCTGTATGTAGACCGACGGGTTCTACCGGCGGGAATAGAAACGTGTGTCCCCCCACACCACCCCGGGGTGAGCGGCGTCGGCGTCGGATTCGGTTCGGTTCGGTCCGCGGCTCGGTTCCGTTACGTTCGGCAAAAGTGGAACACGAAGTCGAACTCCCCGCGAAAGTTCTCATCAAGGAAAACTGTTCGAGAACTAATGACGTCGTGAGGAGCAAAGGACTACTTCTGCTTCTACTGCTGCTGCTACTGCTGCTGCTGCTGCTGCTGCTGCTGTTGTTGTTGTTGTTGTTGTTGTTGTTTTTTCTTGGACGTGTTTGTCGTTACAATGCGTGTTTGCGTTCGAGGTTTTTATGGACTCGCAACGTGGGCTGCGCTTGTCACACCTTTTAGAAGATTTAGAAGACATTTAACTCTTTAAAACAAAGAGTCAAACAACAACGACGACGACAACAACAACAAAACCCGGTCTTTCAATTCAATTCAATTTAATTTAATTTAATTTAATTCAGTTCAATTCAAATCAATTGAATGAGGTTGGATCTCTAGACCACTGTTTGTTTGGTTTGTTGTCAAGTCAAGTCAAGCCAGGCCGGTGCGGCTCATGGGCTCGGATTGAATCTGTTTGCCCGCTTGATTTAAAAGTCATGGAAGATGAAGAGGGGGCCGCTGCTGCCTCCTCCTCCTCCACCTCCTCCACCAACACCACCTCCACCTCCACCCCTGAGCCCGGGGCGGAGGGCACAGGGTCCGACAGCTTCTCCCAGCTGTGGACGGACGTGATGGGGATGCTGGTAAGTTTGTAGGATGGTTGGATAGGTGCCGAGAGGTAGGGGGGCTTAGTTAAGTAACATGTATCCCATGTATCTCACTTCTCACCATCAAAGGACCACCTATACTGGTCAACCATTGATGGTGTGGCCCTCAGTGGTTTGAACCCTTCACACACACACACACACACACACACACACACACACACACACATGTGGTGGTTTGGGCTCAGTGTGTCTCAATCCTGCAGACCAACCTCTGCAGGATGTCACTGCATGCTGGGCTGAGTGTGTGCTATGCTGTTGTCTGCTGTTTGTTGCGTATTTAACCCCCTTTTGGTCGCTGTGTTATCACAACTGTGGGTCTAACTTTTCACAAACTGCTACTTTGAGGTTGGATCCACATTGTAGCTTCAGTACATTTCCACATGTGGTGGTGTTTTCCCTTTGAGCTCAACCAGCCAGAGGGTCTGGGAAAGTTGGTAGTGAAGGTTAGAGAGCAAAAGCTGACAACAAACTGCTTGATTTGGATGGCTTCAGTGGTTAACTAGTCATCTAGAGGACTGACCTTTGCTTTTCACTTTGGAAATGTACTGTGAATAAAATTAAAAAGCGAAGCTAATTTGTTAAAATGTCATTACTGCTGGTTTTGCCTGGATAATACAACCCCAGACTTGGGTCGTCAAGACATCAGCTCAATGGAACGGGCTAATCCAGAAAGCAAATGTGCTTTGGCCGCTTGCAACCACAGAGGTGTTAATTTGATTTTGTCTGTCACTAAGGTGTGTGTGTGTGTGTGTGTGTGTGTGTGTGTGTGTGTGTGTGTGTGTGTGTGTGTGTGTGTGTGTGTGTGTGTGTGTGTGTGTGTGTGTGTGTGTGTGTGTGTGTGTGTGTGTGTGTGTGTGTGTGTCGCCCATCTGACACAGGCTCCTAGCTATGATATTTAAACTGATTTATTGCTTTGAAGCCAAATGTCTCCCTCCCAGGCATTGTTTATCTCACACACACACACACACACACACAGCAATGTTGTGGTTGATGAACCAACTTTTTGTTCAGAAGTTTAGCAAGATCTGCTAATCTCCTATCTTATAAGCCATTTTGCAATCAGTTACCCGAGCACAATGTCGTACCCCGTCACCCTGAGTCTAAAATGGCAAAGCTATATATAGCCATCGCACTATGTCATGTGCTTTCAATGGCTTTTGTTTAGTGGGAGGCCTGGTGTGGGAATGCCCTTTGAAATTGGGTTTGCCCAAAGTCCATTGAAGCAACACTTAAACTTCCAGATGTATTTAATATTGACGTCTTGCAATTATGGACAAGCCTATACATGGCAGATTTAATAGACGTCTGTACCGATTAGGATCCGACAAAAGTGCTTGGCTGCGTCACAAATAATAAACCCCTCAAAATGTATACCAACTGTGTGTAGAGTTGAGACTGTTACAGACAATCGCCAACTGAAGGCCTCCTCATTATCCAGTGTGAAGTTCAATGTAGGTTCGGTCACATTGTAATGATATTCATTGACGTTGCCGGTAGATGTAAGGTCAGCACTATTCTCAGTTCCCCGTGTCCCTGAGGTTAACCATACATGCCAACGCAGGCTGGAATGTGTTTAATGAGAATGCCGAAGTGGGCCAGTCATATAGTTGTGCTCGGAGCTGCGTAAACAGGCCTTAAGTTAATTAAAACTCAAAGGCAGTTTGGGGCGTGGCAGAGCGGGAGTAGCAGCAGCATCAAGCGTTTAGATGAGCAGATGTTTTGAGTGGAGTTTTATTCCAGAACGCAGCCTGTTCTGGAGACCTGAAGTGTCTTCTAAGCTACCCTTGAAGCATGCTCTGTCTCTGCTGAAAATGACCGAGCCACAATACAGCCAAGGTTTATTCGGTAACATTTTTGTGGTGTGTTGTGTCTGCTGAACTCACGTTTGATTAACAAGTCCACCCAACTCTCACTCTTGGCAAACATAAATTGGCTATGTTTATTGTACCTGCTTTATGACATCTCCCACCACAATTACATAAACGGTCGTGCCATGGAAGTCTTCTATGCTTCTAATTGCACCCTCTTGGATAGATTAGGCCTCTTTGTTTGCAATTTAGTGCTGTGAGTCTTGGTTCTTAGTATTAGTTCTAAACGCCTCCATGGATTTCAGAAATGGCTCATGTTTATGGTAATGTTAAATGCCAGCTCTTGGTGAAAGTTGTGTTCCCTGTTCTCTGTCACCTATCAAACATTGGGTAATCGTATTTCCATGAGGCGAGCTCTTTCCAGCTATCTTTGTGATTAATTTCCCTTTAATCACATCTACATTTGTACCATGACACACCGATTTGGATCATGCCCATTTTTGGATTTCCTAGATTAGCTGGGAGGTGCTCATCCTAGTTCTCCATGCAGTCTCCTGTCCCATCATGGTCGTAGAGAGCCTTGGTGGATTTCCTCTCTAAAAGTGATGATGCTATCTCGTAGACTCACGGACATCCTCAGGAAGCTCCCTGAGTGGTGATGGGACTTTGACTCATTGCCCTCCCCATCCTCGACAGTCTTCCTCCTGGCTTCCCGTATAACCATTGCTTTCGACATCCCGGTCCCCACGGCAACTCATTAGGTGGGCTACACTATTCTATCAGATAGCCTACCTACGCTCTCACCACTGTTCTGGATGCAACCTCTGGGTTTATGCGGCATTTATCTGCATGGAGTCAATCACCACCTTTTGTCAGAGGTTGAAAAAGGTTGGTCAAATCATGGGCTGACCAACCAGTCCTTCCAGAAATGTTGTTGAATGATGAGTGTTACTGCACTATGTTTGCCCGTGTTGCGGCAAACGTTGATGCAGTTCCAACTGGACAGACCCCCTCGGCCACTTTTCAAGGCGCAGTGGTGTGTCTGGCCTGTGTCACCCAGTAAGCACGTATGTATACATTTTGCTGATTGCAATAGGCCTACATGGCTCGTCCTTATTTTGAATGCTTCGAAAGCGCCCCTGAGAGTGCCAAAAATCCCAAGAGATATTCAACCTTCATATCCACCCGCTAATACTTCTGGACAGTTGAGCCTTTCCCCGGTACAGACACAAGTGGACGTGTCTGCGATTCAGAAGGACCACTTTCATTCTGTTGCCTCCGTTGTTTCAAGTGAGACAACGACGCGTTGCAATGCAAGCCAGAGATGGGCTATTCCCAAACCCCACGCTCCGCTTGCCAAGGGGCGCGCGTATCGGGTGAAAGTGATTGCGGCCGTGTGACGTTCTTGCATTACATCACATGGGTGACTTTATTGTCATCTGTCGCCATTGTTCCCTTTCTACATAATGGCCAGTCACCAGGGTGTCCCTGTTCAACAATGGCTTCTGCCATGTGCACCATAACTCAATACCCACGTGACCCATGTGCAGCGCGGTGACAAAACGGCACGGTCAGGAATGTGTCCCTGGAAGTTTGAACCGACCAAAATACACTGGGCTCAGAGCTACGTTTTTATTTTTATTTTTTAATCTTTGGCCTTAATCTTTTGACAAATGTACAATGACAGAGCGTGTAACATCTGACATTAATTTAAAAAAAGGTAAATCAATTGAGTGGTCAGAGCTGGAACTCGGCAGTGAATTCTAAGCATGCGAGGGGACATAACTAGTTGGCAGCAGCCGGGAATCGGGCCTTGCGTGCAGGAGGTTTTTTTTTCGTTTTATAGCTTATAACCTATGCCAACATAAGTGAACCATTTATTGCAGATCAAAACCAGTCTATATACTAACCTAGAGTTTTGATCTGTAATAAATAGTTCCATTTATTAGGCTACTAGTTTAACTGTATCACAGAGATCAATTTGTTCTGCGGAAATGTAAGTGACCACAGCGAGAGACGTAAACAATAATTCAGGGCTGGATCCCCTCCAGCGGACGGGTTCAATGGCAAAACTCAGGAGGTGTTCCACTAGATTTACCCCAAAAAGTACAAAACCTCATTGGCACAGCTTTTAACTCCTGCCTACAAAGTTCCCCACACCAGATGTTGGATCCAGTCTGTTTAATTTGAACCTTGGGTAAAAGTATGCCTCGAACTAATCCTCACCCAAATGTGCTCGAGTAGATTTAGTAGAATAACCCAATTGGTGATTGGTTAGGCTTATCTTGAGTGATGGGTTAAGGTAGCCATTTTAATTAATAATATACATTGTGCAGTGTATGTTGACATTTACTCCCTCAGTCAGTAAAGAATGTACAGTGTAGGCTATATTAATATATTTGACATACAGGCCGCGACCTATGCCCTGTATGTAGCCACATCTCTGTATCTATAGCCCTACTTATTACCAAGCATTGCATTCAGATGCAATCTCACACTGTGACGAGAATGCCGGGAATGCCACAGATAATAGATTAAGCAAGCAGAGGTCATTAGGCCTGAATCCGGCGATGCGCGTTATTTACTGTATATTGGAGAGTAGGAATTAATTGCCAGCATCTTGCAACAGGAATAAGTAAACTTGATGACACGTGATTGAAAACAATATGATTTTTTTCCCCGGTTATGTTATAAGCACCTCAAGTGCTCAGCTGGACTAGATAAGCTATAAAGTTACAATATTGGTCCGCAAGCGAAGTCAAATTAACATCCCTCAGCCAAACAGAATTGGTGAATCGCATGACCTCATGAATCGGTCTCCCTGTACCTTGGGTTAGGCAGTACATGCTTGTAGTTTAACCTTTAAAGAGCAGACTTTTGCTTTTGTATGCACCATATGTGTCCATAACAATTGAATGAGTCAGGCACGGGGTGTTGGCCTCTCTACATCCAGGCGAGCCAGCCAATCAAAGCCCATCCCAAGAAGACCACACAGTAAACCACATCTCTCGCTCTCCACATCCACCAATGTCGATTTGTATTTCCCCAAACATGAATGAACTAATGTAAAGAATCTCCTGAATCTCTTGTTTCACTGGCTTCACTGGTTGCTGACCCATATAGTGGATCTGGGTCAGATAAAGCGGCAGGGAAGACACGACCAGCTCCTTTTTTATTAGAGATAGTTTGCTTTCAAGTGTCTCTCATGCCAGACGCCAGATGTTTCGAACCACACTTGGCCCACAAATCATCCGCAGGCCTCCCTGACCCTGACCTGAAATCTCTGCCCTATTCTGCTCCTTGTGTGGGGACTGCTATCCACGCTAAAATTGAAACACACCAAAATTCAAACGCAGCCAAAACACACACTGTCACACAGACACACACACACACACACCACGGATATAGATATATGCAGAAATATGGGGTGTCTTGGGATATGTGCTGATGCCCTGGCAGGGCCCCCCACCCCATAATATAGCCTCCCAGCTGGGACCAGCTGTGCAGGCCCTCGATGAGCTCACAGCGGCTGTAGAAGATCCTCAGACTTGCATACACACCGTAACACAATATACACACATGTGGAACTGCAGGCAATACGCGTCCTTCTGTGTGTGTGTGTGACCGGGCACAGCTTTACCTGGGCATTAGCTCTGGCTTATGTCTGGCGTCAAAACTAGGAGCGCCGGGACCGGGAGTGGTTTCAGAACAAACCTCCCATCTGCTGTGCTGCGGTGGACAGATTCTGTCAGCTGCCCCCCCCCCCCCCACCCCCCTGACTAATCCATTACCGTGATCCCTTAATTGGGCGGTCTCGAGGCGTTCCTTCGGGGTAGGTTTTCCTTGCCCCCTCGTCTCGGACGCGGCGAATAGATCAGTGCAACCATGGCATGGCATTCGTGCAGGTATTAAAAGTTCTCTGGATTGGTCTTATAGGGCTCTCCTTTCAGGACTTGTGGGGACAAGGGGGAAAACATGTGTTTGACCCAGGGAGAGAGCGCCCGTGGGGATACCCTCAAACCATCCACAAACCATATGTGTGGACAAAGATGGAGCTTTTTAGAGCAAGACGGGGTGAAGAGGTTAAACGAATAAGTCGGGAGATCCTTCATGCACATGGATGGATGGGGTGCGTACTGATATCTATGGTAAATACGGACAGTTTTAGGGACGGCTTAAGGATGTTTCTGGAGTTGCTGTAGACCTATTGGTTCACCTCAGTTAGGGTCGGAGCCCAATGTTGATTTTGAATGCCTGGTTTGTGTGTATATACATGCACTGCGCTGTTTTTCAATCTAGGTGTTGACAGAACACATCGCAGAAGTGATCTCTAATGGGGGGTGTGTGTGTGTGGTGGTGTGTGGTGTGTGTGTGTGTTGTGTGTGTGTGCGTGTTGTGTGTGTGTGTGTGTGTGTGTGTGTGTGTGTGTGTGTGTGTGTGTGTGTGTGTGTGTGTGTGTGTGTGTGTGTGTGTGTGTGTGGCCGTGGGCACACTCCACAGTCGTCCATTCATCTGTGGCCTGGCGTTAGATAGTGAGTCTGCTTGAGAGACACACACTGAGAGAGGAGGCTGTTCTCAACTCTGACTCAATGCTAGCTGTCTGCCTGGCACAGATTAGATCAACACTGAATTAATATTCAACAGTGGGGCATCACTACTCAAAGGCTCTACATCTTACCAGGGCCCAGCAAAATGGTGTCAGTCTGTCGAGCTGTATGAAGAAATTTGCTGCCCCCTTTTTAATAGAAAGTTTTATTGAAATTGATCAACATCTATATGTTGGTACAAATTCTCTGATACTGGTGCCACTGGAATTGGGACCTGCACATAGCATGAGTTTGAGAAATGGCAGCCCTTTATTTGAGGGAGTGGGGATGAATCCCTCCAAATATTTCCGCTCACAGCTCACAGCAGCAAGGCATTGAAATAATGATATTGGTGTTTACTGCCATCTCACCATTTATTCCACCTGCCCAGTGCACAAGGTGTTAAGGTTACACAGATAAGTGGCTGTTTCTGAACCTGATCTGAGAGGCTTCTCTGCAGTAGTGTGCGATGCATTCCAATTCAGTCAAGTCTTGTTTGGGACTGGGCTTCCTTCTTCAATCCCAAACATATGTCTCGCACACAAAGACAGGAACTGTGCTGGTCTAAACTATAACGGCCGGAAGAGCGTGTTTGGATTAATGTTCGCAGAATGTCAAAGAGGCCAAAAGACGTCCCTTACTCTGGCCTTAACAAAGACCAAACCCAGTGCCAAAGTCACTATTTGGGCAGCATTTGATGTAATATTGAATGTTTAAAATATGAAGACCTCGTGAAGTTATTCCTAGATGTGTTTGTTATGGTTAGTGTAAAGAACAGAGCATCGGCCACACATGTATGTGTTGGGGCCTCAGGTTCTAGCAGTGGGTCAGGGTGTCTTGGCATTAATGGTGTGTAGAGAGGGGTGCTACGGCCCAGTGGAGGGTGGAGTCAAATACAAGGAACTCAAACCTGACCACCTTGTTTCACGTCGAGCCACAACTACATACACTACCCATACGCTTGCCCACATAGACATGCCCACAGCTATTTGACGCAAGCGCTTATAAACGGAAGACGGAAATATTGTAAAACTAATGGTAATTATTTGGGCCAAGTCAGCTCAACCAGGGGCTGCCAGTCTATACATAACCATTTATGCTTTGATTACCAGTGGTCGTGGATTTTATTAACACAAATAATAGGCTATATTATGTGAGCAGTGGGATTGTTGTTATTCAGTTAAGGCCTGATCCAAAGCCTTTCCCTTTATGTGGATTATTCATTTAGCAATGAATAAGATGGGATGCATGGGACAGTTTAATATTAGCGACTTGAAGAAAAGTTTCCATAACGATTGGATGTCAATGGAGTCGATGGAAGTCATTGAGCTAACCCTTCGCCCCTACCCTCCACCTCCTGTCTTCCTCCAGGATGGTTCGCTGGGCACCATAGATGACCTGGCCCAGGAGTACTCTGAGTACTACAACACCTGCTTCAGTGACGTCAGCGACCGCATGGAAGAGCTTCGCAAGCGGCGTGTTTCCCAGGATCTCGACATGGTGAGTCCACGCACACGCGCACGCACACTCCATCATATATTTCTAGTATCTCTCTGATGTGATTTGAGTAGTAACGCGACTGCTGACAATTTCCATACTCACATTAACGTATGTTTTGTCAATTATTTTTGCAAATCGCTATGGCCAGACGTGCCACGTATAGAGTACTTTAAAGGGGTATACATTTGCTTTTCGTAACTGTTAAGAAGCGGGCCAAAAACGACAACAACTTGCGCAAGCAATAATATGCATGTGGGCCTTCTGTGACCTTTCCCCCCCACAAACAGCACAGTGGCCTCTCAGGATGTGAATTTAGCTGGGGTTTCTGGGTCCTACACAGTGTTCGGGGGGTCCTTTTGAGGAGTATGTAGGGTAGTGGGGCACCCTGTCGGTTGCCGAGTTACAGACAAAGGTGGGGAAGAATGCTCCTGGGTGCTGCCAGAGAGGGCCAGGGTCTCTTGACATACACCACCCTAGAAAGTCATGCTCAAACCCCCTCTCACGTCTGTGTTTATTTGATAATTGCGTAATTTGGGTAAATGTTAAAAAAAGAAAGAAAAGAAAGCAGGCAAAATCCGATACTCTTAAACCCTCGTGCTCTCCAACATTTGAGGTAGAATTATAGGAAATTTAAAGGAATACATGTCTGGTTTGGATACAAGTAGGACAGCTATCTGTAGGAAAGCCTTTTCTGTAATGGGAATGGCTTTCAAGATGATAAGCGATCGGCTCTCAGGAAAAACAATGAGAATTCCTTCAAGCCTACTCCACACTAAGCATTTAAATGCCTTTATCTATTTCACTTTGTCACTGCTGATAACTGGGTTTTAGTGAGAGGTATTGCCTTTGACAGATAAGTGATCAAGGAGTGTACATATGCTGGTGCTCTCTGCAGCCGGCCATGTGGTTCTGATTTATTGGGTCATGAGCCCAGATCAGGACCATAGAGCTGACTTATGGCGCTTTTCACCCGAAGGGGGAGCCCTGCTGCAACACTGAACACCTGCGCCGGCTGTAACATCTTGCCCACTCTCTGATGAACTGGTTTGTCCAAACATCTACGTGGGTCCTGTCCTGTGTGGTGGGGGAGCCCAGCGCTGCTACCTGGGTGGTGTGGCGTGTGGCAGGGTCTACCGCTATGCCAGCCTCCTACCGCTACTTCTCTTTATCACGACCACATCTCCTTTCTCTTCCTCCAAAACATCATTCATAGTTTTGTCTATTGCATTTTTTTAATTCACCTATTCTTGTGCTATTGCTCTATCTCTGCTATTAAGCCCTGTTTGCTACTGGACAAAAAAAACTCCACTAATACAAACCCACTAACATTTGGCTTTTGTCTCTTCATGGGAAAGGTAGCAAGCAGCTTTCATTCCACGGACAAATGACTACAGTAGTCACAGGTATTTATCGGCACTCCAGCTGATGTCGAGCGTGAAAACAGAAAACAAGAAAGGCATACTTGTCTCCTGGCAATCAGCTGGCGATGGAAAAGGATGCTATCGCCTATTTTTTGCAGGTTTTCCCATGTTGAAACAAACCTGCATGTATGCGCTCATATTCATGGGAAAAAAACAGTATTACTCTAGTCCCCGATGCTTAATCTGTCCTTCCTCACTTTCCCCACCCTCTCCTCCTCCTGTGGCCACAGTCTTCTTGTCGTCTTTATCTTCAAACCCGCCCCCACCCCCTCCATGCTCTTCTTATCTATCTTCTTCTAGTTCCAGTCCTTGTTCTAATCTATCCACCATTTTGCCATTTACAATCCACATCCCATAGATGGCAGCAGCGTGCCATCCAAGACCCGTAACATCTTCCCTTTCTGAAATAAGCAGAGTTCCATTTGGTTAATAACTAAGCGCCATAAGTGTAACCATTAACTACAACCTAACACTATACAACAATATGTGTAATTACAACTGGCCTTCAACCAAAATAACATGTCTTATGTCGTGTCCTTTTTTTTTTTTTGTTTTTTTAAACAGTCCAAACTAGAATGAAACAGTCCTCTGCAGCAAACAACTACAGGTTAAGCCTGTCAGGAGCCCGGGGACAGCCGCTCCACTAGCGTGACCATGGCATGGGGGGCCTTGTTGGGGTGGTATAAGGAACTATGAGCGGGTGAATTGTGGGAATGTCCCGAGTTGGGGTCTGACCACCCAAATCTCTTCGCTCAATGTCTCTTGTCCCACATGTGCATGTGGGAGGTCGATCCCGATCAGCGTACTTTCCACATGACTTTTCAGAGTTCTGTGGCAGGGTTGGCTCCGCCACACGCAGGTCGACTCTGTTTTTTTTTTTTTTTTTCTTTTTTTTTTTCGGCGGTTATAGTAGATCCCTCCACTTCTAACCAAGTAGGACCGCGGGCAACCTTTTGCACGCACGACCCACGTCTCCAGATGCCTGTCCGATCCCTGGTAGCACTGTAGCCTGTTGTGTGCCTGCTCTGGAGCTACCGCGGTCCGTGTTGTTGTCGTCGATGTGTGTGTGTCGATGTCCGGACGTGTGTGTGCGCCTGTGTGTGCCTGGATCTCTGGAGCTCCGCGGGTCCGTGTGTGTGTGTCGATGTCCGGACGTGTGTGTGCGCCTGTGTGTGCCGGTGGATCCTCTGGAGCTCCGCGGTGCCGTCGGTAGTGCATGTGTGTGGTCGAGTGTCCGGACGTGGTGTGTGCGCCTGTGTGTGCCTGGATCTCTGGAGCTCGGCGCCGGGTCCGTGGTGTGTCGATGTGTGTGTGTCGATGTCCGGCGACGTGTGTGTGCGCCTGTGTGTGCCTGGATCTCTGGAGCTGCCGCGGGTCCGTGTGTGTCTGTGTGTGTGTGTCGATGTCCGGACACGTCCGTGAAAGTCAATGGAATCATACCACCGATTGGGTAAAAAAGACTCCTGCCATTTTTCCAACGCGCAATTTTCGTCAGACCACCATGGGTTCGGTTTATACCACCATGGGTTTGGTTTTTTCGTCAGACCACCATGGGTCCCGGTAGCATGGAAATAAGCACAAGAAATTTTCGTCTCAGACCACCATGGGTTTCGGTTTATACCACCATGGGTTGGTTTTCTCGTCAGACACCATGGGTCCTGGCAGTAAGGAAATAATGCCACACGGCTCTTTAGAATCTAGCATTTGTCGTATACAAACCCCTAAAACGGCCGTGCTCTGAAAAAACATAGGCAACGTCTCTAGGTATAAGGAAGACATGAGGAGTTGCATTAGAGGGCGAGTTATTGCTGTCCTATAGAGTGTCGCGACTTTGACGCCCCGTCCCGCGACTCGCTGAGCTAGGCGTCCCGGTGGCCCTGGAAAGTCCCTGCTGGCCCTGGAGGCGTGTTTTAGGGCGTGTGTCCATATAGAGTGGTCCGACTTTGACGCCCCGTCCCGGACTCGCTGAGCTAGGCGTCCCGGTGGCCCTGGAAGTCCCTGCTGGCCCTCGGAGGTTGTTTTAAGCACGGGGCGCAGCCGTGGTGTCCATATAGAGTGTCCGGACTTTGACCAACGCCCCGTCCCGGACTTCGTTGAGCTAGGCGTCCCGGTGGCCCTGGAAGTCCCTGCTGGCCCTGGAGGTCGTGTTTAGTTCAGAAGTTTAGCAAGATCTGCTAATCTCCTATCTTATAAGCCATTTTGCAATCAGTTACCCGAGCACAATGTCGTGCCCCGTCACCCTGAGTCTAAAATGGCAAAGCTATATATAGCCATCGCACTATGTCATGTGCTTTCAATGGCTTTTGTTTAGTGGGAGGCCTGGTGTGGGAATGCCCTTTGAAATTGGGTTTGCCCAAAGTCCATTGAAGCAACACTTAAACTTCCAGATGTATTTAATATTGATGTCTTGCAATTATGGACAAGCCTATACATGGCAGATTTAATAGACGTCTGTACCGATTAGGATCCAACAAAAGTGCTTGGCTGCGTCACAAATAATAAACCCCTCAAAATGTATACCAACTGTGTGTAGAGTTGAGACTGTTGCAGACAATCGCCAACTGAAGGCCTCCTCATTATCCAGTGTGAAGTTCAATGTAGGTTCGGTCACATTGTAATGATATTCATTGACGTTGCCGGTAGATGTAAGGTCAGCACTATTCTCAGTTCCCCGTGTCCCTGAGGTTAACCATACATGCCAACGCAGGCTGGAATGTGTTTAATGAGAATGCCGAAGTGGGCCAGTCATATAGTTGTGCTCGGAGCTGCGTAAACAGGCCTTAAGTTAATTAAAACTCAAAGGCAGTTTGGGGCGTGGCAGAGCGGGAGTAGCAGCAGCATCAAGCGTTTAGATGAGCAGATGTTTGAGTGGAGTTTTATTCCAGAACGCAGCCTGTTCTGGAGACCTGAAGTGTCTTCTAGCTACCCTTGAAGCATGATCTGTCTCTGCTGAAAAATGACCGAGCCACAATAGAGCCGAGGTTTATTAGGTAACATTTTTGTGGTGTGTTGTGTCTGCTGAACTCACGTTTGATTAACAAGTCCACCCAACTCTCACTCTTGGCAAACATAAATTGGCTATGTTTATTGTACCTGCTTTATGACATCTCCCACCACAATTACATAAACGGTCGTGCCATGGAAGTCTTCTATGCTTCTAATTGCACCCTCTTGGATAGATTAGGCCTCTTTGTTTTCAATTTATTGCTGTGAGTCTTGGTTCTTAGTATTAGTTCTAAACGCCTCCATGGATTTCAGAAATGGCTCATGTTTATGGTAATGTTAAATGCCAGCTCTTGGTGAAAGTTGTGTTTCCCTGTTCTCTGTCACCTATCAAACATTGGGTAATCGTATTTCCATGAGGCGAGCTCTTTCCAGCTAACTTTGTGATTCATTTCCCTTTAATTACATCTACCTTTAATTACATCTACATTTGTACCATGACACACCGATTTGGATCATGCCCATTTTTGGATTTCCTAGATTAGCTGGGAGGTGCTCATCCTAGTTCTCCATGCAGTCTCCTGTCCCATCATGGTCATAGAGAGCCTTGGTGGATTTCCTCTCTAAAAGTGATGATGCTATCTCGTAGACTCACGGACATCCTCAGGAAGCTCCCTGAGTGGTGATGGGACTTTGACTCATTGCCCTCCCCATCCTCGACAGTCTTCCTCCTGGCTTCCCGTATAACCATTGCTTTCGACATCCCGGTCCCACGGCAACTCATTAGGTGGGCTACACTATTCTATCAGATAGCCTACCTACGCTCTCACCACTGTTCTGGATGCCAACCTCTGGGTTTATGCGGCATTTATCTGCATGGAGTCAATCACCACCTTTTGTCAGAGGTTGAAAAAGGTTGGTCAAATCATGGGCTGACCAACCAGTCCTTCCAGAAATGTTGTTGAATGATGAGTGTTACTGCACTGTGTTTGTCCTTGTTGCGGCAAACGTTTATGCAGTTCCAACTGGACAGACCCCTCGGCCACTTTTCAAGGCGCAGTGGTGTGTCTGGCCTGTGTCACCCAGTAGCACGTATGTATACATTTTTGCTGATTGCAATAGGCCTACATGGCTCGTCCTTATTTTGAATGCTTCGAAAGTGACCCTGAGAGTGCCAAAAATCCCAAGAGATATTCAACCTTCAATATCCACCCGCTAATACTTCTGGACAGTTGAGCCTTTCCCGGTACAGACACAAGTGGACGTGTCTGCGATTCAGAAGGACCACTTTCATTCTGTTGCCTCCGTTGTTTCAAGTGAGACAACGACGCGTTGCAATGCAAGCCAGAGATGGGCTATTCCCAAACCCCCACGCTCCGCTTGCCAAGGGGCGCGCGTATCGGGTGAAAGTGATTGCGCCGTGTGACGTTCTTGCATTACATCACATGGGTGACTTTATTGTCATCTGTCGCCATTGTTCCTCTTCTACATAATGGCCAGTCACCAGGGTGTCCCTGTTCAACAATGGCTTCTGCCATGTGCACCATAACTCAATACCCACGTGACCCATGTGCAGCGCGGTGACAAAACGGCACGGTCAGGAATGTGTCCCTGGAAGTTTGAACCGACCAAAATACACTGGGCTCAGAGCTACGTTTTTATTTTTATTTTTTAATCTTTGGCCTTAATCTTTTGACAAATGTACAATGACAGAGCGTGTAACATCTGACATTAATTTAAAAAAAGGTAAATCAATTGAGTGGTCAGAGCTGGAACTTGGCAGTGAATTCGAAGCATGCGAGGGGACATAACTAGTTGGCAGCAGCCGGGAATCGGGCCTTGCGTGCAGGAGGTTTTTTTTCGTTTTATATCTTATAACCTATGCCAACATAAGTGAACCATTTATTGCAGATCAAAAGCAGTCTTTATACTAACCTAGAGTTTTGATCTGTAATAAATAGTTCCATTTATTAGGCTACTAGTTTAACTGTATCACAGAGATCAATTTGTTCTGCGGAAATGTAAGTGACCACAGCGAGAGACGTAACAATAATTCAGGGCTGGATCCCCTCCAGCGGACGGGTTCAATGGCAAAACTCAGGAGGTGTTCCACTAGATTTACCCCAAAAAGTACAAAACCTCATTGGCACAGCTTTTAACTCCTGCCTACAAAGTTCCCCACACCAGATGTTGGATCCAGTCTGTTTCATTTGAACCTTGGGTAAAAGTATGCCTCGAACTAATCCTCACCCAAATGTGCTCGAGTAAAAAGATTTTAGTAGAATAACCCAATTGGTGATTGGTTAGGCTTATCTTGAGTGATGGGTTAAGGTAAGCCATTTTAATTAATAATATACATTGTGCAGTGTATGTTGACATTTACTCCCTCAGTCAGTAAAGAATGTACAGTGTAGGCTATATTAATATATTTGACATACAGGCCGCGACCTATGCCCAGTATGTAGCTACATCTCTGTATCTATTGCCCTACTTATTACCAAGCATTGCATTCAGATGCAATCTCACACTGACGAGAATGCCGGGAATGCCACAGATAATAGATGAAGCAAGCAGAGGTCATTAGGCCTGAATCCGGCGATGCGCGTTATTTACTGTATATTGGAGAGTAGGAATTAATTGCCAGCATCTCGCAACAGGAATAAGTAAACTTGATGACACGTGATTGAAAACAATATGATTTTTTCCCCCGGTTATGTTATAAGCACCTCAAGTGCTCAGCTGGACGAGATAAGCTATAAAATTACAATATTGGTCCGCAAGCGAAGTCAAATTAACATCCCTCAGCCAAACAGAATTGGTGAATCGCATGACCTCATGAATCGGTCTCCCTGTACCTTGGGTTAGGCAGTACATGCTTGTAGTTTAACCTTTAAAGAGCAGACTTTTGCTTTTGTATGCACCATATTGTGTCCATAACAATTGAATGAGTCAGGCACGGGGTGTTGGCCTCTCTACATCCAGGCGAGCCAGCCAATCAAAGCCCATCCCAAGAAGACCACACAGTAAACCACATCTCTCGCTCTCCACATCCACCAATGTCGATTTGTATTTCCCCAAACATGAATGAACTAATGTAAAGAATCTCCTGAATCTCTTGTTTCACTGGCTTCACTGGTTGCTGACCCATATAGTGGATCTGGGTCAGATAAAGCGGCAGGGAAGACACGACCAGCTCCTTTTTTATTAGAGATAGTTTGCTTTCAAGTGTCTCTCATGCCAGACGCCAGATGTTTCGAACCACACTTGGCCCACAAATCATCCGCAGGCCTCCCTGACCCTGACCTGAAATCTCTGCCCTATTCTGCTCCTTGTGTGGACTGCTATCCACGCTAAAATTGAAACACACCAAAATTCAAACGCAGCCAAAACACACACTGTCACACAGACACACACACACACACACACGGATATAGATATATGCAGAAATATGGGGTGTCTTGGGATATGTGCTGATGCCCTGGCAGGGCCCCCCACCCCATAATATAGCCTCCCAGCTGGGACCAGCTGTGCAGGCCCTCGATGAGCTCACAGCGGCTGTAGAAGATCCTCAGACTTTCATACACACCGTAACACAATATACACATGTGGAACTGCAGGCAATACGCGTCCTTCTGTGTGTGTGTGTGACCGGGCACAGCTTTACCTGGGCATTAGCTCTGGCTTATGTCTGGCGTCAAAACTAGGAGCGCCGGGACCGGAGTGGTTTCAGAACAAACCTCCCATCTGCTGTGCTGCGGTGGACAGATTCTGTCAGCTGCCCCCCCCCCCCCCACCCCCCTGACTAATCCATTACCGTGATCCCTTAATTGGGCGGTCTCGAGGCGTTCCTTCGGGGTAGGTTTTCCTTGCCCCCTCGTCTCGGACGCGGCGAATAGATCAGTGCAACCGTGGCATGGCATTCGTGCAGGTATTAAAAGTTCTCTGGATTGGTCTTATAGGGCTCTCCTTTCAGGACTTGTGCGGGACAAGGGGGGGAAAAACATGTGTTTGACCCAGGGAGAGAGCGCCCGTGGGGATACCCTCAACCATCCACAAACCATATGTGTGGACAAAGATGGAGCTTTTTAGAGCACGACGGGGTGAAGAGGTTAAACGAATAAGTCGGGAGATCCTTCATGCACGTGGATGGATGGGGTGCATACTGATATCTATGGTAAATACGGACAGTTTTAGGGACGGCTTAAGGATGTTTCTGGAGTTGCTGTAGACCTATTGGTTCACCTCAGTTAGGTCGGAGCCCAATGTTGATTTTGAATGCCCGGTTTGTGTGTATATACATGCACTGCGCTGTTTTTCAATCTAGGTGTTGACAGAACACATCGCAGAAGTGATCTCTAATGGTTGTGTGTGTGTGTGTGTGTGTGTGTGTGTGTGTGTGTGTGTGTGTGTGTGGCCGTGGGCACACTCCACAGTCGTCCATTCATCTGTGGCCTGGCGTTAGGATAGTGAGTCTGCTTGAGAGACACACACTGAGAGAGAGGCTGTTCTCAACTCTGACTCAATGCTAGCTGTCTGCCTGGCACAGATTAGATCAACACTGAATTAATATTCAACAGTGGGGCATCACTACTCAAAGGCTCTACATCTTTACCAGGGCCCAGCAAAATGGTGTCAGTCTGTCGAGCTGTATGAAGAAATTTGCTGCCCCCTTTTTAATAGAAAGTTTTATTGAAATTGATCAACATCTATATGTTGGTACATCTTCTAAATTCTCTGATACTGGTGCCACTGGAATTGGGACCTGCACATAGCATGAGTTTGAGAAATGGCAGCCCTTTATTTGAGGGAGTGAGGGATGAATCCCTCCAAATATTTCTGAGCAAATCTCACAGCAGCAAGGCATTGAAATAATGATATTGGCGTTTACTGCCATCTCACCATTTATTCCACCTGCCCAGTGCACAAGGTTGTTAAGGTTACACAGATAAGTGGCTGTTTCTGAACATGATCTGAGAGGCTTCTCTGCAGTAGTGTGCGATGCATTCCAATTCAGTCAAGTCTTGTTTGGGACTGGGCTTCCTTCTTCAATCCCAAACATATGTCTAGCACACAAAGACAGGAACTGTGCCGGTCTAAACTATAACGGCCGGAAGAGCGTGTTTGGATTAATGTTCGCAGAATGTCAAAGAGGCCAAAAGACGTCCCTTACTCTGGCCTTAACAAAGACCAAACCCAGAGAAAGAAAATGTTCTGCCAAAGTCACTATTTGGGCAGCATTTGATGTAATATTGAATGTTTAAAATATGAAGACCTCGTGAAGTTATTCCTAGATGTGTTTGTTATGGTTAGTGTAAAGAACAGAGCATCGGCCACACATGTATGTGTTGGGGCCTCAGGTTCTAGCAGTGGGTCAGGGTGTCTTGGCATTAATGGTGTGTAGAGAGGGGTGCTACGGCCCAGTGGAGGGTGGAGTCAAATACAAGGAACTCAAACCTGACCACCTTGTTTCACGTCGAGCCACAACTACATACACTACCCATACGCTTGCCCACATAGACATGCCCACAGCTATTTGACGCAAGCGCTTATAAACGGAAGACGGAAATATTGTAAAACTAATGGTAATTATTTGGGCCAAGTCAGCTCAACCAGGGGCTGCCAGTCTATACATAACCATTTATGCTTTGATTACCAGTGGTCGTGGATTTATTAAACACAAATAATAGGCTATATTATGTGAGCAGTGGGATTGTTGTTATTCAGTTAAGGCCTGATCCAAAGCCTTTCCCTTTATGTGGATTATTCATTTAGCAATGAATAAGATGGGATGCATGGGAAAGGTTTCGATATAGTCGACTTTGAAGAAAGTTTCCATAACGATTGGATGTCAATGGAGTCGATGGAAGTCATTGAGCTAACCCTTCGCCCCTACCCTCCACCTCCTGTCTTCCTCCAGGATGGTTCGCTGGGCACCATAGATGACCTGGCCCAGGAGTACTCTGAGTACTACAACACCTGCTTCAGTGACGTCAGCGACCGCATGGAAGAGCTTCGCAAGCGGCGTGTTTCCCAGGATCTCGACATGGTGAGTCCACGCACACGCGCACGCACACTCGATCATATATTTCTAGTATCTCTCTGATGTGATTTGAGTAGTAACGCGACTGCTGACAATTTCCATACTCACATTAACGTATGTTTTGTCAATTATTTTTGCAAATCGCTATGCCAGACGTGCCACGTATAGAGTACTTTAAAGGGTATACATTTGCTTTTCGTAACTGTTAAGAAGCGGACAAAAACGACAACAACTTGCGCAAGCAATAATATGCCATGTGGCCTTCTGTGACCTTTCCCCCCCACAAACAGCACAGTGCCTCTCAGGATGTGAATTTAGCTGGGGTTTTCTGGGTCCTACACCAGTGTTCGGGGGTCCTTTTGAGGAGTATGTAGGGTAGTGGGGCACCCTGTCGGTTGCCGAGTTACAGACAAAGGTGGGGAAGAATGCTCCTGGGTGCTGCCAGAGAGGGCCAGGGTCCTCTTGACATACACCACCTAGAAAGTCATGCTCAAACCCCCTCTCACGTCTGTGTTTATTTGATAATTGGCGTAATTTGGGTAAATGTAAAAAAAAGAAAGAAAAAGAAGCAGGCAAAAATCCGATACTCTTAAACCCTTGTGCTCTCCAACATTTGAGGTAGAATTATAGGAAATTTAAAGGGATACATGTCTGGTTTGGATACAAGTAGGACAGCTATCTGTAGGAAAGCCTTTTCTGTAATGGGAATGGCTTTCAAGATGATAAGCGATCGGCTCTCAGGAAAAACAATGAGAATTCCTTCAAGCCTACTCCACACTAAGCATTTAAATGCCTTTATCTATTTCACTTTGTCACTGCTGATAACTGGGTTTTAGTGAGAGGTATTGCCTTTGACAGATAAGTGATCAAGGAGTGTACATATGCTGGTGCTCTCTGCAGCCGGCCATGTGGTTCTGATTTATTGGGTCATGAGCCCAGATCAGGACCATAGAGCTGACTTATGGCGCTTTTCACCCGAAGGGTTGCTGGCAAACATCCTGTTCTCACAGTTTGTGGCCGAAAATAAATACTTTTGTGCCAAGTGCGATGACGAGACTACGGAGGGATGCTCCTGCGTCTGATCATGCGTTTTGTGTTCCCTTTGTGTCTCCAGTGAACGAGCTCTCCTGTTTTTCTTCCTCTGCTCAGTGAGTTTCTCAGTGTAAATGTGGAGGATGAATGTGGGTCATGTCTCTGGGTGTTGCGTCGCCGGGAGGAGTTTTGTCTTGAGGACATAAAACCAGCGGGAAGGAAGCAATCAGGGTTTGAATTTTTATCCTGCAGAACCGAAGAGGCCGGCCGCCTGGACTCAGAACATGGAAAATGAGGGTGATGGCAAAACATATGGAGAGAGGGGGGGGTGCCGCGGTTATGTGATAACAGCCAGTTGTTTGAACCAGGGGAAGGAATTAAAACAATATGGCTGTTGGTTTTCCTTTTGTTTTTATCATAATTCAAACATCCTGACTTGATTCAAAATTGCACTTCTCAACATATTTAGATGATTAAATGCCTGAAAATGTTCATCAATCAACAATGTGGAAAGTGTTAAATAAGCGTGGCTGCTAATTAAAACTATTTGCTTAACTTCGGCCAGTTTACAAATTGGCTAAAAGTTAATCTGTGACCATATCATATCACTGAACTCGCTTTTGTTGCAGCATTTTCCCCACTGGACTGGTGTCATATCTCCATACTTGGAGACATGACAGTAGGCGAAGACCTGGCTTTTGCCAATTGGCTCGAACTCTATGGCACAATAACTATGGAAAAATACTGGGGACTGGATCCCTTGGTAGGAGCAACTCAGGAAGAAAACGCTGAGAAATGGAAGCCGGCATTAGGTCAAGACAGGCGAACGCATGCTTAAGGAGGCAATGAGGAATGAATATCGGGTGATGAGGGGTGTGCCAAAGTCACTGGCTGCCGGCCAGTCTTATCTAGCCGTGTCCCAGGGGACCAATAGAAGCCGGCCATAGAAGGTCAGGGTGTTAAAGGGCCACACTAGTAGGGTGGCATTTAGCTAGCAGATCCCCAGAGAGACACGGTCTTTAGGTCTTCAGGGAAGTCATGGCACGTCAGGAATCCCTTCCATTCTGGTCAACACCTTTCTCTCTTTTCATTGGAGAATTTTAGTTCTACAACTTTTAAAACCCACACAAGCAATACACACCCTGCATATTGATGACAAGCTATTATCACACCAAGGCCAAGCATTTTAACTGCAACCTCTTCCTGGTCATGACACTCTATGGGCACTGGTCTCGTTTGGGGAAGAGGGGGTTGGGGGGGGGGGTTCACTGTCGACTGTCCTAACTAAACATGACAGTCGACAGTGACTCACGGTGAGTTGCCGAAGGCCATTCGCATATGATGAAGAGTTGTGGACTTGCTGATGCACGTGCTGGTTAAAATAACTGTCTGCATTGGGGGAACTGTCTGCATTGAAACATCCTAGACCCCCCCCCCCACCATAACCACATCCATTCCATCATAATCGCTCATCGTAAATCAGGATAACAACAAACTAATAACCCAAAAATCCCAATGCATTAAAAACGGCATGTTGTTCAAGGCTCCATTTTTGTTCGTTTGTTTTCTCCGCCTTGCTTCCTGTTTTCAAAGAATTCTTTTTTTTGCCCGGGCTTTTCGACCCTCGCCATCAGCCTTCTAGCTTGTGTTGGTTTTCCCAACACGTCTGCTCTGCAGCTCTCAAGAGGCCCCACACCGTTCCCTAAGTGATGGTCGTCGCCCCTGTAGCCCCTCAGCAGACCAAACTCCCCCGCAAGCCACCGAGAGCCGATGACGGAGGCGCTATCCCCCAGATGGCTATCTTGTGGTGGCTTTTCCGTTCGGACCTCCGCTCAGTCGGGGCCTCACGCATCTTCATGTTGCGTGTGTTATGATTAGTGGTACACCACAAAAGGGTTAAATAAACACATCCCTTCCCCCACCATAACCACATCCATTCCATCATAATCGCTCATCGTAAGTCAGGATAACAACAAACTAATAACCCAAAAATCCCAATGCATTAAAAACGGCATGTTGTTGAAGGCTCCATTTTTGTTGGCTTTTATACTTTCGTTTGTTTTCTCTGCCTTGCTTCCTGTTTTCAAAGAATTCTTTTTTTTGCCCGGGCTTTTCGACCCTCGCCATCAGCCTTCTAGCTTGTGTTGGTTTTCCCAACACGTCTGCTCTGCAGCTCTCAAGAGGCCCCACACCGTTCCCTAAGTGATGGTCGTCGCCCCTGTAGCCCCTCAGCAGACCAAACGTCCCTGCAAGCCACCGAGAGCCGATGACGGAGGCGCTATCCCCCCAGAATGGCTTATCAAAAGGGTTAAATAAACACATCCCTTGGGAATGAGACCTATTGGATTAGCCTCCTCCTCGCTGGGTCCAGCCGGTTCCCCTATTCAGGGGGCGGGGGGGGCGGCCGGAGCTGGCTGGTTCTCACTGACTGTGTGGCTGGCAGCCAGATAAGCCTTGTTTCTGTAAGCCAATGGAAAGTATTGCGAGGACGCGGCGTGTTCAGCGGTGTTGGACGTATGTGTTGCTGTAAGTGGCTGCCGCTGGGAAATTTCAGGCACAAAGGCTTATAATTAGAATTAGAATTTAATGAAGATGTGGCGGAGCTTTACATTTACGCGCAATAAAGGAAACGGTTGAGGGAATCCTGCACGTCTCTGCTCACCATTTACCAATGCATTGTATAGGTTCTTCATTCTTCATTTTTGTATCATTCAATATATATGCTTTTCATCATCAGGTGCTGCTGTCTCTCAAGTGTGAACAGAAACCCCCATCTGCAGTTGGTGATAATATTTGTTCTCCATTAGTAAATTATTAATAGGAAATATGCGACCTATCCTGTAGCAGACACTTTCCCATAGCAAACTATGTATTCTGTACTTATGTACTATTCAGTTACACCTGGGTATGATTGTCTGCCTCCACCCCCCCCCCCCCCCCGCACCATAAACTCACGGGGCTTGGCTCCAAACATGTCAATCTGTGCCATCTGACAGCCACAGAAGTGCCGTCTCACTGCGGTCGGTAATTGAGTTTTGAAAACATGCCAAACAGACTCAGTTCTTCCTCCGAAGAATAAAAAGCTCCAGGAGAGATGAGCTTGCGGCGCACACGCAACGCTGTCTGACAGGTAGGGTGACTGAGAAGCCCCAAGGAGATGTCAAACCGGAGATGACAGTCGCTGTCAGGACACGGGCTGTGGGAGGAACATTATAGAGACAAGAACCAACTAACCACCGTGTGAGAGAGGACCGGGGGGAGGGGGGGGACATGTATAAATCAGTGCAGATAATTATGAAATCGTTTTTCCTTTAATGGCCCTAGGTGGGGGTTGAAGTGAACATGGGGTCAACGGACATTCCTTGATTGAAAAAAAATAGAAAAATGTTAATGCCATTTTGACCCAAATACTCCAGGTGCTGGCCAGCGTGCCTCCCCACCCCCCTTCATGGAGACAAACATGTTTGACAGCGAAAAAAACAGAAATCAGCCGCCTTTCAAAGCCGCCGGCCCCTTCAGAATGCTGGCTAATGGGGTTTTCTAGACCGTCAGCTTGGGAGAGGGCTGGAACACGCGCCGAGGCACGCTCTCGCGGTTCAGTTGTTTTTTTTGCCGGTGAGCAAAACTGCAAGGGTAGTCGTGGGTTAACGCCTGGTAAACCTTCGGCCATCAAAGCGTGCGTCGCGTCAAATGGTTTATTTTTTTGTCTACCCTACCCACGCACGCTCACGCAAAAACACACACCCTGTAGCCTGCTCCTCTAGCCTGTACTTATTTATCCCTTTTTGGAGTGTTGGCGTTGAACAAGCCAGCAAGACAATGTGCACAAAAGGTGGCCTTTGTCGCCGGAGGATTAGTGCAGATGTTGCCCTGAGGTCTGTGTTGGCCTGGGCACCCGAGTTGAGCCGCTGGTGTATTCGTAAGCACGTGATGAGCGTTAATCAGCAGAAATTGCCGATTTGTCATCATCGGAGTGTGTCGTAACGCGTAGCCTAGTATTTATTTTAACACCGCGACGATGACATGACTGCACAGCTTCATTTTCCAAGCACTTCACCTTGTGGCCTCATGTGTGACGTGGGTGGAGCACGAGCACACACACACACACACACACACACACGCACACGCACGCGCGCACGCACACACACTCAACCCTCTTGTAGTCTTGAGGTGTTACGGTGCACTGAACGCTGTTCCCATAAATGGAATCAGTGAGTACAGCAGCTTATGGGTGGTATGGCAGACTGTGGTTGACCCTTCCCACCGCCCCCACCCCCGGCCCCACCTCCTCCCAGAAAACCAGGATTTCCTGCCTTTCTTCTCTCCCTCTCTCTCATTGCTTTATGTGCGTGCATAAGTTTGTGCATTGAAGCGTGTGTGTGTGTGTGTGCGTGTGTGCATGCGTGCGGGCGTTCTTCAGGATAAGCTCGTTCTACAGGCCTGATGGTGTTTACGTTCCATTTACCCGCATGCAGTAACACACACACACACAGACACACACACACACACACCTCTAGTTCTCTACTTGGTTTGGTGCCGCCATACCCACCTGTGTGTACATGCCACGCCAGCCTACCCCAAACCCAGCCCGGAGTCACGCCAGTTGACACGTGCACCACCAGACCACCTGGTCTCCTCTTAAACCACCCCACCCCCCCACCCCCTTCCCCCCCACTGGGGCTCCAGCCCGGGTTTGCAACAGCACCAGTGTGGTCGGGTCGGTGGCAGAATTTTATTTTATGCGAAGGGTGTTGTGCTTTCTCCCTCACCGGAATCCTTTCCCTCCTACACCCATAGCAATATCCGGTCTCTGACCTAATTGTAACAAACAGTGAAAAAAAAACAACTTGCTTCTCTTTTTGGGGATTTGAAGAACAGTCACCCCCGCCCCCCTTTGCTAACCCTAACCCCTTTCCTTGAACACACACATGTTCCTGCACATGTGTGTGTGCATGTTTCCTCTTTTCGGTGTCTTCCTGTGAAGACATTAATTAAAAGGAGTTCTCTCTCTCTCTCTCTGATCTGTGCTTCTCGATCTCTCTCTCTCTCTCTGATCTATGCTTTTCTCGCTCTCTGATCTGTGCTTCTCGCTCTCTCTCTGCCCTTTTTTATTCAATATAGTCATGCATAAGCAATTAAGGAGCCAAGCTCTGCACGCCAGAGTCTTGCTTACACACACACACACCACACACACACACACACACACACACTAAGTAGGGCAGTATCTCAGCTATAGTTTTAAAGAGTTCATGTAAAGGCTAGCATGCTCGCTCTGGGTTTTGCAGTGTGTGTGTGTATATGTGGGCTAGCTCAGCCAAACGCATACCCTGACAGACACACGCAGACACTTTCATATCCACATCCTCATCGACACAGACACACGCACATACTTTGATCACACACTTTGATCAGCTTGCGATATTCTTCGTCAGCCAGTGTGTCAGTATTGCGAGCTCTGGCCCGCTGTTCAACTTCAAAACAGCTCTTCCTCCTCCTCCTCCTCCTCCTCTTCTCCCCCTGTTCTCTACTGCATTTCTCCACCAGCGACGTGCAAAGTCGATGAGCAGAAAGTCAGTTCTACTTCCCCTGGAAAGCTGCAGCAGGAGCTCTCAACGCACAGCATGGAGATGTCATCATCCACATCAACTGTGTGTGTGTGTGTGTGTGTGTGTGTGTGTGTGTGTGTGTGTGTGTGTGTGTGTGTGTGTGTGTGTGTTGTGTGTGTGGTGTGTTGTGTGTGTGTGTGTGTGTGTGTGTGTGTGTGTGTGTGTGTGATGTGGTTGTATACGTGCAGAGGGAATGGAGTTTGACATGGCTTTTATTTATGCACTTATTTTTATTGTGACATTCCAAATCCATCCTTTTTTTTCCTTGTATATTTCGCCCACTGCCCTCTCCTCCCCCTCCATCCCTCCCTCCCTCCCTCCCTCCCCCCCTCTTTCCTTCCCAAAAGATGGCCGACTAAGACTGAGTGGAGGGACAAAGACTCCCTCTGTTCCGTCTCTCTTAGGAGCTCTATCTTGTGGAAGTGGAGGCGGTCACAGTGTTTTATTTATTGGCGTGTGCGTGTGTGTCTGTGTGTCTTCATGCACGTCCGAATTTTGCGCGTTTCTTTGCGATCGGGGCTCTTCTTCTCCCGTGTTCGCCGCGCGCGTGTCGTTGTGCGGCGTGCGTTCATCGCCGGGTCTCGAGACGAGGTTTGGTGTGCTGCGCAGTGTTTATGAGGCTCACTCCATAGCAGAGACTCACTCCATAGCAGAGAATCACTCCATAGACCACCCCCCCGCCAACCCCGGGCACTGTGCCCATGGGCTAGAACCAGAGACGGGCGTATCACTCCTCGCCACAACAGACCGGAGCTGCCTTCAAAGGAGCATCAGATAGCAAAAAAGACATCAAACGCATGAAAAGAAAAACCTCTCTGTGTGTGTGTGTCTGTGTGTGTGTCTGTGTGCACACGTGTGCATGAGAATCCACCTGTGTGTGTGTGGAATGGCGTCTTGGTGTCTTTGTGTGATTATGCTAACGCCCACGCAGCGCGCCACCGCCGCAACGCTGTTGTTTAATCACAGCTCACGGCCAAACCCCTGCTTGCTTTAAGGGATCGGTGCCAACCGTATTCTGTCTATTCTGCTGTATGCTCCCCGCTTTGCCGCTTGGAAAGGCATTACGCTCCCCCCCCCCCCCCCGGTGCCACCCCGGGCCAGCATCCTCTCTACCCGGAGGTTCTCTTTGCATTGCAGTCGTGCACAACGTGGACACGTGTCCAGTCACGTTGTCGGCCTTCTTCTAATATATATATATACTATTTTTTTAGAAGCCATTGTACCTTGCACATTGACTTATGGGAATCCGCCCCTATTCCCCTTGGCTGGGCAAATCGTTCCACAGTGCTTCCCCGACAGCACACCCCCTCCACCCCTCCCATGAGAAACACGTCCGGATCCTCCGTGTCCACCTGAGTAAAGTAACAGACGAATGGAAAGCTGGCCGTCGAGGTGGAGCTAAAAGTAATCCTGTAGATAACAGACGTGACTAACATTAGCATGGTTCCGTCTTCTGTTGATTACTGTTGTGATAAGTGCAGGGTTTAGGCTGAAGGCTCACGTTTTTAGCCTGCTCAGCACTCCCCGGTGGTTCCTACTTGTACGATGTGGATTGCTGTAGGCTGCCGCCCTGCAGAAAGAGCCCTTTAAAAGAGGGGTGATGTCACTTCTGAGTAAGCCTCTGTAACTCTTTAAGAGTCACTCAACTCACTCCTTTAAGTTAAGTGGACGGATGGGGGCGGTGGCAGAGGTGGGATGCAGACACTTCCTTCTCCAGAACTCAGACAAAGGAACAACAAAGTCATTCTGAATAGGAAGAGTGGCCAGCCAAGTACATTAACTGGTCTTGAGGTATATCTATGCCTTGGAGACTTGGAGGATAGCTATTTGTTTGTTAGGCTTATAACTTATTTATTTATATTCTGTTGATAGCTGTTTTTGTTTTGTTGGTGTGTAGCAGCTAGCTAAAAATGCAAATTATGAAAGATAGCAAAGGGTTGGGCGACAAAAAAGCATTTTTTTGTGGTTGTCGCCGTTAACTGGATCAAGCTCTATTATGAACCATAAATATATTTCATCTTGCTTTAGTTAAAGGAAAATGAGTTTAATCTCTTTTCTACACGACTGCCACCACAGGTTATGTAGGCTATTTCAAGGCATCCTATTAAGAGCTAGCCTCAAGTCAGAATGACTGATTACCTTTGCTGCATTGAGCGCATTTACATTAATAAGTGCATGTAGTCGCTTTAAGGCAATACTGATATTATTCAAGGGCTCATGTTAACAGTGCAGTGCAATTTCCATATCTCTTTTTAGTCTGACACGAAGTAGGCCTAGCGGTTAATGTAATCACGTGATCTGTGTCCCCGTGAACACACTCGCTCTCCTGTTGACCTCGTCGTGTTCATGTGGGTCGCTAGTCACCAGCTGAAAGTCCCCTTTTTGATCGTACGCATGGCGTGGTTCGCCCGCGCAGTTACTCACGGACGAACTGGTTTCTATCTAACTGTAGGTAACCCCTGGCAGCTCTTCCATGGACGATCCAAAGCTTTGATTGCGACACAGTGTAGTCCTCATGTAACTTCCTCATTAAACCATGAGGTCTCCCAAACAGACTCAAATGGAAAGTAGCAAAGGGAAATTGA
This sequence comes from Coryphaenoides rupestris, assembly GCA_002895965.2. Taxonomy (NCBI): domain Eukaryota; kingdom Metazoa; phylum Chordata; class Actinopteri; order Gadiformes; family Macrouridae; genus Coryphaenoides; species Coryphaenoides rupestris. The sequence goes on along the minus strand of PIJE02001157.1, from coordinate 101,688 downwards.
CAGAGCTTGATTTGGTCATGTTTCTTCTTTCTCAGAAGCTGCAGAAGGTATCGTTTTCGATGTGCTGCTTTCTATATTACTATAACTAAAATGGGCTCAGAATGACCATTTAAAACAAAGATTCGTCTCATTTTACCACATGAAGGATGCTGTCTCTGTAGCCTGCTGCATTCAGAGTAAGTCATTATCTTATATACAGTTTTTGATTTAAATATGCAATAGAAGAACCCAAGAAAACACATGTTTGTGCTGCTGAGAACATGCAAGCATTATGCGGCGCTGCGCTCTGAGTCCTCGGTGGCAAGGAAGCACGGTTGTTGTGACCTCTGGCTTCCTCTGCGGGAAACCCCTCCGTAGGTCTGCAGTGGTAGCCAGGACATGGAAGGCCTGCTTAAGACATACACAAGATGCTCTCGCTTTTGGTTTCCAGCTGTGCTCCTGTGCTGTAAAGGAGACCAGAGTACTGTATATATAATGTGGTTCCGGTACTGCGAAGGTTGGAGGAAAAAAAACCTCAACAACTTTTTGTATGTTGGTCTTTGCTGTCTAGCGGGTTGGGGGGGGTGTGTTTGAAGTTTTGGGTTCGAAAACCAACTTGTCTACTTGTACTATCAGTAAGAATCAGTGCATTCTGAGCTCCGTGGGTTGAGACGATAACAATCAGAAACTAATGTTAGTTCTAGCAGGTTGTACCAGGTTGTGGTTGAAGTTAAAACATGAGAGCTTCCCCGACTCTCTCTGTTGCGTAGAACAGCTTTTGGGCTGAATTCTCTTATATTTGAGTCGGGTCGGATTTCGCAGAAAAATGGAACGAAGTGAGATGTAAGCGTGGATAATTAAAAAATATATATATTTCGTTGTTAAGGAGTGCATGAGTGCAGAAGCTGAAACCTTATTTGAGGGGAAACAAAAAGAAGAGTTTTGTGCTAAAATCAAGGAAATACCAATATCAGCATCATCAGCCACAAGGAAAATGGAAATATGAAGCCAGGATGTGCTCAGCTGGATGAAGCCATTCATAAAGCACCATGCATTGGTTTAGATTTACATTTATATTTACATTTACATTTACATTTAGGGCATTTGGCAGACGCTTTTATCCAAAGCGACTTACAAAGAGTACATTTGTTGAAGGAGAGGCAGCAATATATCACTGTGGTACCTGAAGATAAGAATAGAGCTGTTTTCCAGCATTCATATTTACGAGACGAATAGAACGAGTTTCATAATTGCCAAGTTGCCTGCATAAGTAGCTGGGCAGGCGTGTGATTCTAAGCATGATACAACATCTGAGAATGAACAACAATGCTAAGTGCCATTAATAAATGTTAAGACATATAAACACGCAGGTTAGTGCTGGGGGGGGGTTATGTAGAGTCCAGGTGAACTCTGAACAGGTGGGTCTTGAGTCTCTTGTTAAGGAGGGGGGTTATGTAGAGTCCAGGTGAACTCTGAACAGGTGGGTCTTGAGTCTCTTGTGGAAGCTGGCGAGCGACTCGGCCGTCCTGACATGAGCCGGGAGCTCATTCCACCACTGAGGAGCCAGAACCGTGAAGAGTTGGGACTTGGAAGAGCGATGTTTGGCTGTTTTTAGTGAAGGCGGTACCAGTCGTTTGGCAGAAGTTGCCGAGCGGAGTGCTCAGGCTGGGGTGTAGGGTCGGACTAATTTTTGGAGGTAGGTAGGGGCGGTTCCGTTGACAGCCATGAAGGTCAGTACCAGAGTCTTGAATCGAATGCGAGCGATTACCGGGAGCCAGTGGAGGTTGTGGATGAGGGGGGTTACATGGGAGAATTTAGGTAGGTTAGATGAGTCCACTGATGTGTCTGACGATGCTCAGCTGTTAGTTGATGTAAGGTTCTTCAATGAGAAGAAAGAAAATAACATTTATTTATTATTAGAGCACATATTATTTATAATCCCTCTGGTTCAATAAATATTGTTATATTATTGAATTGTACTTCATTTATTTGATTTAACTACATAGTGGCAGCCTACAGATGTTGATACAATTACTAGGCTACTTCAATATACAGTATATGGCATCATAACGCAAGTTAGACATTATGATCCTCATCTACTAATGGCCCGTCTGTCAGTTTTAAAAAGCAAATGTGGCCCTTGAGCCAAAAAGTTTGCCCACCCCTGCTTTAGATAATTGTGTCTGCTAAATGGCAAAAAAGTAAAACGGTACATTTTCAATAGCTTTTACTTTTACCTAGAAAGGTTGATCGTGAAGTGCCGCAGAGGGCCGGGGGAACGGGAGGTGGCGTGACGCAGGCATCGTACGAGCGGAGGAGCGCGTCAGACCACGTTTCAGAGTCCGTGGCGTGATCGAGGCGAGGCATGGCTGAATTGTTGTCGAGTCAGGTCAGGAATCTGCACTTAACCCCCGCCCGCCCTGCCCGCCGCTCAAAGAGAACGGGTTATGCCGGTTCGTAAAATGCTTTCGAAAGACTGCCCGAAGCAGGTCGCTAGCATGTTGTCCTTGTGGCTGGGGGGGGGGGCGGGTGGTGTCTGGCGATATGTACACAACACACACACACACACACACACACACACACACACACACACACACACACACACACACACACACACACACACACACACGTGCTCACGGTCTCTGTTTACTAACTCAGGTGTGTCTGCGCAGGCCGAGGCGAAAGGTCTTCCCTTCACGTACCTGAGCTTGTTTACCTGTGTGGTGACTTTCATCTCTCTCTGCCTCTTCAGGTGTACCGTGTATATGGGCTGACCTCTTGACATTGACCCCCCCCCCCCTTTGTTCTGTTTCTTCCAGGAGAAACTGGACACCAGCATCACATCATCCCTACAGCTCCGTTCGGAGATACAGGTGAGGAGACTTTCTGACGTGGTGATGCAAAATAGGGGCTGCCTCCCGTACACACAGATTCAATGTCAGCCGATGTCGTTGACGTCCAGGGCAGTGTTGCCTGTATTGGGGTAAACATGGCGGCGGTGTCGGCAATAGAAGCACATGAGGGTACAAAATAAAATGCAAATAAAGAAAATGCGTGAGTGTGTGTGAGTGTGTGAATGATTGTAACGATCATCGGTCTGACGTCGGGCCTGCTTGTGTTGTGTTCACAGGAGTCCCTGGGCCTCAGCAGTCAGATGTCCACGCCGGAGACGACAGAAAGTAAGACCACACTTCGTTGTGTGTATGTGTGTGTCCTCCCTCCTCAGTCCCTCACATGACTGGAATTGGAGGTGATTGTAAGCAGTGTGTGTTACAAGCGTCACCACACATGCTCACACGGCGGACCAACATACTATCAAGTCCATACCCCCCCCCCCCCCCCCCCCCCCTCCGCCCAGCTCTTCGAGACTAGCCCCCCCCCCCCCCCCCCCCCCCCCGTTCATGATGTTCCTGCCACAGTTAAAGGAAGCCAGCCAAGCAAGTGCTTCCTGTGACTGACCCGCCCGGCTGGACCCCAGGCCCACACACACACACACACACACACACACACACACACACACACACACACACACACACACACACACACACACACACACACACACACACACACACACACACACACACAACCTCAGTCCCCCTGGCCCTTCACACTTCCTTCCCGCCTTTGTGTTTGTGTGTTGGGGGTGAGGCGGGGGGAGAATGAGAGGGCGATGATGACCAGATGATAAGAAGGGTGGGTGGGGCCTTCCTTCTTTCTTTTGGTGTGTGTGTGTGTGTGTGTGTGTGTGTGTGTGTGTGTGTGTGTGTGTATGTGCGTGCGGATATTGTACTTGACTAAACGCAGTGCTGGGGGAGCATTACTAAAACAATATATAATATCACAATGTTATGCTGAGGAATACCAAAGCCGACGTGACGGAATTCAGCAAATTCCATTGACATGCGATATCGCACTAAACCTCAGCTTTTTCAAATGGAGGAATTTCGAAACTTCAGCCTCTCGTACTTGACTTTGGCTCTTTTACTATCGCGCTCAGCTAACACAAGTGACACATCCTCAAACATGCGCTCAGAATTTGCCTTTTCAACCAAACCGGCTATTTCTGGAATTACCAGTTCTTTTTGTCTCACTGTACGGCCGATGAGTTTTACGATGCTGGTTACCTCCTGCATCGCCGGTTCCCCCTCGAAAACATAGAAGCTCTCTCACAACAAATAAACAGACACAGTGTGTGTGTGTGTGTCTGTCTGTCTCTGTCTCTGTCTCTGTAAAACGGAACCGAATCAGGAAGGCCCCAAACGGTCAAAATTTGTTTACGGAATCCCAACTTACATAACACTAAACAGTTAAATGTTGTGTTCAATAGTGTGTGTGTGTGTGTGTGTGTGGTGTGTGTGTGTGTGTGTGTGTGTGGTGTGTGTGTGTGTGTGTGTGTGTGTGTGTGTGTGTGTGTGTGTGTGTGTGTGTGTGTGTGTGGTGTGTTGTGTGTGTGTGTGTGTGTGTGGGTAAAGTCGGTAGTCTAAGTGAAATAATTTAGCAGATGATATCCATCAGCAACTTGCGCTAAACACTTTTGAGAGATGCATTTTTACATACCCGCGGCCTCCACACCATATGGACGTCATATGTTTCACGTTATCTTCATGTTATTCATTACGTTACGTTCAGTTTCCCCCCCGCCGTTCACGTGTGGGGGGAGGTTGGGGGGGGGACGCCACGTGAGCGGCAGGCCCGGCGGGGGAAAGCGCATGCCATCAGACATGCACTGTCTGCCGGGTCCGCCGGGGATGCGAGCCACATGCTACATGTATGATGATGTAGAGAGAGAGAGACTCCTCCCCCCTCAGTGTTGGGGCCTCACGTCCTGTCCTCGTTTGTTTCATTACTGTCTCTGGTTGAAGCTCGTCTGCATTCTTGTGTCACGTCCTTGGGCCTTTAGACCCCCGGGACCCTCAGAACCCTCGGTTTATTAACGCAGATGGACACCATGATGAATATATGCCCTGTACACGCGACACACACACACACACACACAACCACACACACACACACACACACACCACACCACACCACACACACACACACACACACACACACACACACTTTATTAAAAATAACAATTCTTCCCACATTCCCAAGCGCACTGCAAGATGCATGAAATTATTCACACACACACACATAACCCCCACCCACCCACCCACCAACAAGAGATTACCCAGAGTTCCTCTGGGCTCTTGTCACCCCGACACTCATCCGTCTGGCCCGGCGGTGGCTGGCGGTTGGAAGGAAGCGGACATGGCGGTATCCCACAATGCATTGTGCTCCAAGCGGGGCACAACAATGCGGAGGCGATGACATGCTCCTTGTTGCTTCGGAAGATGGCGCTCTGATTGGATGTGGGGTGAGAGGGTCGCTCACTTCCTGTGTTGATGGGATTGATTGTTCCTCAGCATGGGAGTGGGCCCAGAGACGCACACACTAATAATAATAATAATAATAATAATAATAATAATAAAGCTTAGAAACTTGTTTGTCTCACTTGGGGAGGCGTTGCATTCCTTTAGTGGGTCTCAGCAGCCCGCCACTAACGAGATGGCACTTGTTATTGTTCTGGTTGTTAATTGTTCCGGTTGTTAATTGTTCTGGTTGGCAGCACGCCTGCCAGCCAGCTGCTTTAGGTGCACCAGAAAGCCCAAACTGTAGACCGTGCGGAAATACAACGTATGAGTTTGCCTGCGCGCAACTTCAGCTACAGTCTGTGGTGCGCCAGTAAAGGCCCTAGTGTCCTGTGTGTGACGTGTGACCCTATGACCTCCGACCTCGTTTAGGGGGTGGTCTTCCTCTGGGCTCGGCATCATTCACATGGGTGGGGGGATCACTGGCTTCTGTTGTCCTGACTGTAGGCCACGTCACTGCTGGTGGTCAGCCCTGTAACCAAACACGCACACACACACACACACACACACACACACACACACACACACAGTCACCCGGATATATGCTGAGGGCG
>PIJE02001157.1:73238-90738 GCA_002895965.2 Coryphaenoides rupestris | reverse complement strand
ACACACTTGTATTTGTCTTTTTGTAATTCGGGGGTATTTGAACTCAGTTTTGTTTTAAACTTAACTTATCCGAACTTGGATATAAAGTACTCATTGGCAAAGGCTCTGGATGAGCCTCACTTATTAGAACATGTAAATATTTATTTCTATATTTTTAAGTTTATATTTCATTTCATTTTAAGGACACTGGACTATGCACTCGTGAACAAGACCCCGAGATACTTGAACTCCTTCGCTTGAGGCAGCAACTCAAGGGCAAAATGGAGCGGGAGATGGACAGACGGATTGGTGCAGCGTCTGCAGTGATGCGGGCGCTGTACCGGTCCGTTGTGGTGAAGAGGGAGCTGAGCCGGAAGGCGAAGCTCTCGATTTACAGGTCCATCTACGTTCCAACCCTCACCTATGGTCACGAGCTTTGGGTAGTGACCGAAAGAATGAGATCGCGGATACAAGCGGCCGAAATGAGTTTCCTCCGCAGGGTGGCTGGGCTCAGCCTTAGAGATAGGGTGAGGAGCTCAGACATCCGGCGGGAGCTCGGAGTAGAGCCGCTGCTCCTCCGTGATGAAAGGAGTCAGCTGAGGTGGGGCAGACCCAGAACCCACTGGAGACCCCGGGGGCAGACCCAGAACCCGCTGGCTGCCACCGCGACCGGGCCCCGGATAAGGAAGACTGGAGGAGAAGGACAAACACACACACACACACACACACACAGAGAGAAGACTCCCTTGCTTCCTACCGTGGTCCTGGGAAAGACCCTGAGTAGGAGTACTGAGGGATTTTCTGTAAATACCCTCGGTCTTGAGTCTCCAAAACGGGGTCACTTGAAGATCCATCATGGCCCTTGGGTGCTTCCCCCCCCCATCCTCCCCACCCTCCCCTCCCTAAACCCCTGCTGTAATGAATGGAACGGGGCCGTCCCGGACTTCCAAATAGCCGACGGCCGTGCGAGACCTTCTGTGAATGAGCACTGTGTGCACCGGCCCCCCTCACAAAACCTCAAAGCCCCAAAGTCCCGCCCACCCACCTCCCTACTGATCTACCTAGGGTGCACAGGTTCACAGTGACTGCTCCGTGAGCACACACCATGCTCTACATGGTATAAGTATCTCTCTCTCTCTCTCTCTCTCGCTCTCTCGCTCTCTCTCTCTCTACTTCTCCTTATAGCTCTCTCACTCTCTCCAAAGCTCTCTATAGCTCTCACACTCTCTATAGCTCTCTATCTCTCTCACTCTTGATGGATCTCTGTACATATCTGTCTTTCTGTAGCTCTCTCTATAACCCTCTATTTCTCTTTCGCTCTCTTCTATCTCCACCTCTTTTTCGCTCTCTATAGCTTTCTATCTCTCTCTCGCTCTCTATAGCTCACCATCTCTCTCTCTCTCTCTCTCGCTGTCTGTAGCGCAATCTGTCTTCATTTCTTCTCTGTGTGTGTGTCTCTCTCTGGTCTCTCGTCCCCCAGCGATGTGAGCCCACATTCCAGGGCCGGCCATTAGAGATGTAGGGGCCAGGGCTGGGTCACAGGGGCTCAAACAGGGGATTGTTCTCCAGGCACACAACACGCCTTTTCTCTCTCTGCACGCTCTCTCCGCAAGTCTGCACGGCACTTCCGCACACGCGCACGCACACACACACACACACACACACACACACACACACACACACACACACACACACACACAAGATGACGGCACGAGGGGTTTCCAGTGGTTGTGCGTGCCGTGCATGCGTGTACAGCAGTGGCGATGCCGAGTTGTGTTGGAGGGCTGTAGCAGCAGCAGCAGCACGTGAGCAGGTCTAAGGGCGCTATGGACGTAGTGGAGCTTCTCTCTCTCTCGAGCGGGGCCGGACCGGAGGTCAGAGTGAGGGAAGAAAAGGTCTCTGGTACCTGAGGCGGTGAGTAGGAGGCGGGGTTCAAACGGGGTAGCGGCTGACAAAAAACGCCGGGGTTCTTCTGCATGGTTGTTGAGAACTGTTGAGCTTCTACTATGTGCGCGTGTGTGTATGTGTCTGTGTGTGTGTGTGTGTGTGTGTGTGTGCGCGTGTGTGTGTGTGTGTGTGTGTGTGCGCGTGTGGTTCTCTCCGCTTTACCGCATCGGCAAGGAATTTGTCGAGGACTACCGAGATGTGTCGGCCGCGGGGGTGTAAGTTTGATCGTAATGATTGTGGTGTTTCTGCTGTCACGCTGCCACTAATGGCCACCTCTCAGCGCTGGGTTTGATTTATACCATCACTCTTCGCTCTTTTTTTTTTTTCGTTTACAGTTTTTCACCGAATCTGATTCTTTTTCTGTATCTTTCATTTCTCTCTCTTAAATGTCTAGCTCTCGCTCTCACCCTCTCTCTCTCAGTCCTTAAATCACTTTCCCTGTTGCAGTCATGTCAATGAATGGTGTTCCTCAGGGCTCCATGCCGGAGCCTATAAGCCTTTGTTCTCCCTTTCTCCACTTGTCCTCTTTTAGGGTCTTTTTATGGTTGTTCCCAGTCTTTCACACATAGCAGTGGAGACACGACCAGGGACACGGTGGCGCCACTCTGTTGTTTGTCTGTTGTCTACTACTACTTCTTCTTCTTCTTCTTCTTCTCCTTCTTCTTCTTCTTCTTCTTCTTCTCCTTCTCCCCATATATCTTCTTTCCCCTCCTCACCATTGTGTTGCCGTTCTGCAGCCCCGGGCAGCCATAGAAACAAAAAAAAGAATAATAATCACGATAATCGGAGATTACATTTTGGGGGGTTTTTTGTTTCACTTGCGTGGTCACCGACTCGGCATAACCAGCCCCCCGGAGGTGACTTCATAGGAGACGACTCCACCGCGTCTCGCCACTCTCCGTAATAGCCCAGCAGCCGGTCCAAGCTCTGGTCCCAAGATCCCATCCAACTCTCTCACTACGAGACTCTACTTGGACCCTGGTACCGCCATTATGGATGGAGACTGGCTCCTCTGCTTCCTCTCTCTCTCTCTCTCTCTTTCTCTCTCTCTCTCTCTCTCTCTCTCTCTCTCTCTTTTTTCTCTTTCTTTCTTTCTCTCTTTCTCTCTTTCTCTCTCTTCACTGGAGCCGTTAACATTATATAACATTATTATGATTGAGCGTTCTTTTATGGGGCCGGTCCTGGACAGAGACGAGGGGAGGAAGGAAGTCCTCACCATGCAGCCGGTTTGAAGGGAGAGGGTGGGTGTAGCAGCGCGGTAACCTCGGGTGGTGTGTGCAGGCGGGCGGTGTCGGTGCAGCGGGACAGCCGGATCCACTTTGAGGATAGTTCTGTGGTGACGGAGGAGCAGCGGCTGCAGACAGAAGCAGTCGAGGGGTTGTCTGACCTCGTCCGATGGGGGCGGGGTGTTCTCTGTCAAAGGGGGGAAACGGGGAAATCGTCGAGTAAGCACCCCATAATCAACTTGTTCCGTCCATTTCGTGGGTCAATGCCTGTTCCTGCCTGACGACGAGACGCACACACACACACACACACACACGCACACACACACACACACACACACACACACACGTACACACACAAACACTGAAAAGTGGTGATGTTTGTATCGGTGCCTTGTTAGTTTTTAGGCTCTCGTTTTTTTGTGTTGTGAATGTGCTCATGCTCTGGCTCTGGTGGACTTGATGTCTGCGGTCGGCGAGCCGTTAGTATGCTGAGCGTGGGTTCTGCCTCCAGCAGCAGCAGCAGCAGCCAGGGAGCTGGGAGCGACAAGCCTGCTAAATCAAAGGAGGGGGATTTTGTGTGTGTGAGAGAGATAGGAGGTGTGTGTGTGTGTGTGTGTGTGTCTGTGTGTCTGTGTGTGTGTGAATCTGCCCGGTTTGCGAGCGGTGTACTGGACCTTGGCGAGGGTGTCCTGCCATGCGGAAAAAAACCCAAAGCCTGCGTTGCCCTGGAAACCAGAATCGGTGGTGAAGGTGTGGGGATGGGGGAGGGAGGGGGCTTGGAGGGGGGAGGGTGGGGAGACAGAAACTGCGGTGACTTGTTTGGGTTCCAGAGTTCCGCCACCGCTGCCGCGCTCACCGGGGCTGCCAGAACTCAGCTCATCATTACCACCATCATCATCACATGACAACTCGTGTGTGTGTGTGTGTGTGTGTTTGTGGGGGGAAACATCATTCTTTCCACTCCACCGCAGCAGCTCTGAGCGAGAGGGGGGGGGCCAGCGACAGACAGATTGAACCCGGGGGGAGAGAGCGAGGGAGCCGTGCTGTACCATCATTCTCCACCATTAAGAACAACCCGGTTGTCAACAACATGGACCACCACCACCACCATCATCTCCACACACACACACACGCAGCCCCCATGCTCACCATAGTGCCGTACACGCCACCGCGTCTCTACAATTCTGTCGTTTTGTTTTTCTTGTCATTAATCGTCATAATGTCACATCACAGCCGTCGTCATCTCACCTCACTTCACTAACCTGCGACGCTCGCCGCATACAAACAACCCTCCACTGCCACCTTCCACCACCTCCACCACCCACCATCACCACCACCCACCACCACCACCACACCCCATCAGTCACTCACTGTGGCACCACTTGACACGTGAACGCCGAACAACACTGCAAAATCAAGGATTTAATGTGAAGCTGTTAAGCGATGTCTCAAATAAATGTGCAAAATTTCGCTTTTATGTATCCGACTGCATCGCAGTGTATACCATTGCCGATCACTCTCTGTTCATGATGTATGCTAAGCTACATGCTAAGCAAGGGTATGAGGGCGAGGCTATGAACGCAAATGTAATTTGTCTCTCTGTGTCTCTGTCTCTGTGTCTCTGTCTCTCTCCCCCTCCCTCCCTCTCCCCCCTGGCCAGTCCCGGGAGCAGTCGGACGACGAGCAGTCGGAGGACTCTGTGAAGTTCAAGCGTCTCCACAAGCTGGTCAACTCCACGCGCCGCGTCCGCAAGAAGCTCATCAAGGTCGACGAGGGCAAGAGGCGCGACTCCGAAGGTCAGCAGAGCGGTCCCATCTGTCTCCATGTCTCACGTTCTTCTGTCTCCGTCTCTCACATCCGTCTCTCTTCATGTCTCACGTCTTTCTGTCCCGTCTGTCTTCATGTCTCACGTCTGTCTGTCCCGTCAGGTCACTTCCTCACACATGTCTTGATGTATTTTCCCCCCCCTTTCAGATTCTCTGAGTCTGGAAGCGCTTCCCATCAAAAAGAAAAGGGAAAGTAGGCATCGGCAATACGCATCGCCGCATTTTTTATTGGGTACACAAGTATTGGTAATCAAACAATCGGATAAAGAATTGTGAGCGAGAGACTGACGGGCTCCAACATCTCTGTCGTCTCCGACATGCAGTGCCTTTCCCCGCGTCAGACCTATGTGTGGATCCAGGCTCTCGGTGGTGCTTATGTTCAGAGACAGCTCTTTGTGTGCACGGAGGAGGAGGAAGGGTGGGCGGTGGTGGTGGTTCTGAACCACCTGCTGTCAGGTCTGGTGTTGCGGTGTGTCAGTTTGCAGAGAGCACACCTATATATATATATATATATATATACACACTGTATATACAAGGGGGCTGTGTCTGGCCACCAAAGCTCCAGGACAAAACAATACATCATATTTTTATGCATCCATTCATGCACACGTTGTATAAATGTTCATTGTTTTGGCGGTTTGGTTTGGTCTGGTGTGTTCTGTCTATAAGTCGCTAAGTTATTCACAGAATAAAGTCTCTTCAGTCACAGTGGTCAGAGGAAGCAGGTGTGTGGTCGTCCTTGCGTGTACGCCGCCTTCCCATGTGACTCAACCTCTCTCTCTCTCTCTCTCTCTCTCTCTCTCTCTCTCTCTCTCTCTCTCTCTCGCTCTGTCTCCAGGAAAGTGGGACAACAAGAAGAAGAATAAATCCTTCTGGCAGAACTTCCGCAAGGCGCAGCACAAACCTGTCGCGCGGCAGACCTCCAAAGGTACGGCCCGCGCCGTCCACGGCAACAAGAAGAAGAATAAATCCTTCTGGCAGAACTTCCGCAAGGCGCAGCACAAACCTGTCGCGCGGCAGACCTCCAAAGGTACGGCCCGCGCCGTCCACGGCAACACGTCACATGACATCACCGCCAATGAGACGGTTTCTGTCTCCCATCGCCGTGGGCGGCGATGTCATGCATGCCGTTGTTCCATTGGCTCATGTGTGTGTGTGCGTCCCCTTCCCCCTTCCCCCCTCCACCAGTAGGAGAGGACATCGGCTACGTGGCCAGTGAGATCACCATGAGCGACGAGGAGCGAATCCAGCTGATGATGATGGTGAAGGAGAAGATGATCACCGTGGAGGAGGCGCTGGCCCGGGTATGACGACAATAACATCAGTGTTGACAACAACAACACTGTCAACAACAACAACAATGTTAACAACAGCAATGTTAACATCAACAACAACGTTAACAACAACGTTAACAACAACAACAATGTTAACAACAGCAATGTTAACATCAACAACAACGTTAACAACAACAACGTTAACAACAACAACAATGTTAACAACAGCAATGTTAACATCAACAACAACGTTAACAACAACGTTAACAACAACAACAATGTTAACAACAGCAATGTTAACATCAACAACAACGTTAACAACAACAACGTTAACAACAACAATGTTAATAACATCAACAATGTTACAATAACAACGTTAACAACAACAATGTTAACAACAATGTTGACAACAACATCAACAATGTAGACAATGACAACGACGTTGCTTCAAATCCACACATTCCATAGGTTATCCATCCATCCCCCAACACACACACACACACACACACACACACACACACACTACCTCTCCCAAAAACTGTCGCTTACTAACACTAATACTAATTTAGTCACTGCTTCCCATTCTGCATTGGTCTCATTGACACACACACACACACACACACACACACACACACACACACACACACACACACACACACACACACACACACACACACACACACACGTCTCAGGACATTGATTGTCCCTAGGGGTTCATTCATCAGTCGGTGGGTTTCTGGACTAAATGTTGAGGTGTGGTCTGGAGTTTGGTCTGTGTGTGTGTGTGTGTTCGTTTGTGAAAGCGATGTTGGGCCCGTGCAACCGGCTCAACAGTGCCACCCGCTGGGGCGCATCTGTCTGTGCATCTGGCATTTGTTTTGTCCTCCCTCATTTTGGTCTGGTGGAAATCATGGTTGTTTTGTAGTCTTTTAGTTGTTTAATTTTGTCATCGTCTCATTTGGCGAACACACATATGTATATATAGATCTTTTCTCTCTACTTCCTTTTCCTTATTTATCCCTCCTTCATCTTCATCTCCCTGTCGTCATTCGTTCCCAGCTTAACGCCATGCTAACGGGTTAGCATGGCTAGAGCATTTGGTGTCTCCTCCACAAGGCCGACATTGACTGTGGCTTGACCGGATCCTCAGCATTTTATCCACCCCCACCGCCCCTAATTGTGATTGATTGATTGACAGTCGGTTAATAAACTGACTTGGACGCCTCGGAAATCAATGGCCAGCCTTGGTGGTGGAACCGCCGCTCTGTGTTGCAGTGCCGTAACCGCCGTGTCTTGTGGACCGTGGTGTCTTCGTTTGGTCTGTGTGGCGCGTTTCCATTTTCATCGACCACTTCATCCCCTTGGTTTTGAGTTCTGGTCTGTTGGGCTTTTATTTGGTCTCTCTCTCCTGTCTCTCCCACTCTCTCTCTCTCTCTCTCTCTCTCTCTCTCTCTGTCTCTCTCTCTTTCTCCCTCTCCTCTTCGTGTCCCTCCTCTGTTGTTTTTTTTTGGTCTCTTCTCTCCTTCTCTCTCTCTCTCTCTCTCTCTCTCCTCTCTCCTCTCTCTCTCTCTTCCTGTCTCTCTCTCTCTCCTCTTGTCTCTCTCTTCCCTCCTGTCTTTTTCTCTCTTTCTCCTCTCTCTCTCTCTCTCTCTCTCTCTCTCTCTCTCTCTCTCTCTCTCTCTCTCTCTCCGATCTTCCTTCCAATGTGCCGTTGAATGCATCCTCCTACCCATGGATCTCCATAGCAAACTGTTCCGGGGAAGGGTGTGTGTGTGCGTGTGTTTACGTGTGTGCGTTTGCGCGTGTGTGCAACCCGGGCTCTAAACTCTTGTTCTCCATGTAGCTGAAGGAGTATGAGAGCAGCAGACAGGGCAGCAGTACTGACACTGCAGAGTGGGCTGACGGATCCTCAGCCATTCTCAACCAGTCGTCAAACTGCAACGTAAGTAACCCCCCCCCCCCCCCCCATCTCCCACCTGTACTCCTCCCCACCTCTCACCCCCCCCCACCCCCACCCAGGATGGCACCTTGACTGACGCGGTGCAGTCTGTTGTGAAGTAGAGCTGGATGTCTATTGGTTGGTTGGTGTATGTGTGGGTTTGTCCATTTTCGAGGTAAAAAAATCTCCTCTCCTCTCTCGCCTCCTCCTCTCTCTCCTCTCTCCTCCCTCTCTCTCTCTCTCCTCTCTCTTCTTCTCTCCTCTCGTCTCTCTCTCCTCTCTCCTCTCTCTCTCTCTCTCTCTCTCTCTCTCGGCAGACAGAAACTGCGGTGACTTGTTTGGGTTCCAGAGTTCCGCCACCGCTGCCGCGCTCACCGGGGGCCAGAATCTAGCTCATCATTACCACCCTCATCATCACATGGGCAACTCGGGTGTGTGTGTGGTGGTGTGTGTGTTTGTGGGGGGAAACATCATTCTTTCGCACTCCACCGCAGCAAGCTCTGAGCGATGAGGGAGGGGGGGTGGTGGGCAGCGACAGACAGATTGAACCCGGGGGGAGAGAGCGAGGGAGGCCGTGTGTACCATCATTCTCCACCATTAAGAACAACCCGGTTTCAACAAACATGGACCAACCACCACCATCATCTCCACACACACACACCATCGCCAGCCCCACATGCTCACCATAGTGCCGTACACGCCACCGCGTTCTCTACAATTCTGTCGTTTGTTTTTCTTGTCATTAATCGTCATAATGTCACATCACAGCCGTCGTCATCTCACCTCACTTCACTAACCTGCCGACGCTCGCCGCATACAAAACAACCCTCCACTGACCACCTTCCACCACCTCCACCACCCACCATCACCACCACCCACACCACCACCACACCCCATCAGTCACTCACTGGTGGGCACCACTTGACACGTGAACGCCGAACAACACTGCAAAATCAAGGATTTAATGTGAAGCTGTTAAGCGATGTCTTCAAATAAATGTGCAAAATTTCGCTTTTATGTATCCGACTGCATCGCAGTGTATACCATTGCCGATCACTCTCTGTTCATTGATGTATGCTAAGCTACATGCTAAGCAAGGGTATTGAGGGCGAGGCTATGAACGCAAATGTAATTTGTCTCTCTGTGTCTCTGTCTCTGTGTTCTTGTCTCTCTCCCCCTCCCTCCCTCTCCCCCCTGGCCAGTCCCGGGAGCAGTCGGACGACGAGCAGTCGGAGGACTCTGTGAAGTTCAAGCGTCTCCACAAGCTGGTCAACTCCACGCGCCGCGTCCGCAAGAAGCTCATCAAGGTCGACGAGGGCAAGAGGCGCGACTCCGAAGGTCAGCAGAGCGGTCCCATCTGTCTCCATGTCTCACGTTCTTCTGTCTCCGTCTCTCACATCCGTCTCTCTTCATGTCTCACGTCTTTCTGTCCCGTCTGTCTTCATGTCTCACGTCTGTCTGTCCCGTCAGGTCACTTCCTCACACATGTCTTGATGTATTTTCCCCCCCCTTTCAGATTCTCTGAGTCTGGAAGCGTCGCCCACGTGTGAGGATAACGTGGCCCTGTACACGGGGGTCCTGAAGAAGCCCCCGCTGGCCCAGGACGCCTCGCTGGCCCAGGACCAGCTGTCGCTGGATGGGGACACGGACAGCCTGACCACCTCCCCGTCCTCCAGCAGCCTGGACACCTGGTCGGGGGGACACAAGCTAGTCAAGACCTTCAGCAAGTCCTCCAGCGCCCACGGCCTCATCCGGCCCCCCAGACGAGGCCCCGCGACCGGGCCGGCGGGGGTACCGACGGCGGCGGCGGGCCCCGGGGGCTCCATCGCGGCGGTGGTGGGCAGCGGCTCCTCGATCTCGGAGCTGGACGGCTGCGGCCTGGAGGAGGAGGGCAAGCTGCTGTCGCGCTCCCCCGCCGACGGGGAAATGCGGAAGGCGCTGAGCTCCATCTCCCACGGGGTAAGTAACCGCAGCGGCGACCTCACCAACGAGAGCCTCTACGCCTTCTATGGGCTCACCAAGCCCCGCCCCAGACCCCACAACCAGTCGCGCCTCCTGCTCTCGCTGGATGCCGACGGCAACCAGGGCAGCCCCGCCAAGCACCATCACCACACGGTGGGCCGCCACCACCACCACCATGGCGGCGGCGGTGGCGGCGGCTGGACCCTCCGCAAACCCGACCCCAACTACGCCTACTCCACCAAGCACCTGCTGTACCAGCGCTCGCGCCACGGGAAGCCACCGGCCTCGCCGCTCACGGCCGCGCCCGCCTCGCCGGCCTTCGGCGGCGGCGGCGGTGGAGGCGGGGCCAAGTCGAAGGGCCCCTGGGGCGGCGTGTGCGGCGGCGGCGGGGGTGGCACCTGGGGTTTCCCCTCCCGCCGGCTGGGGCGCGGGCGCACGGCGGTCAGTGAGCTGAACATCACGTACGTGGTGGAGCGCAGCCTCTACGGCCACCTCAACTGGGCGCAGCTGGTGCGGCCCGTCACGCTGAGCCGCGCCGAGCGTCGCTGTCTGCTGGAGGAGGACCGCGAGGCGCTGGACAGGAAGTGGGCGGCCAGCGTAGACCGCTGCACCAAGCGCGTGCTCTTGCGCATCCAGCAGAAGTCTGTGAGTTTTAGCCGTTCGGGGGGGGGGGCTTAATTGGGGGAGGTGGGGGCCTGGGGTCCTCAAGTAGACTCCAGCCCCACCCCCTCCCCCTCCTCCCCTCCTCGTCGTGTCAGCCGTCGTGATGGTGGGGGTGGGGGTGTCTGTGTTCTTAAACGTTGCAGAATAGCTCACCAGCCAGCTTGTGTTGGGGAGAGGTTCATTTTTGTACATTTAAGGTTTTGGGGTCATTCCTTATCAGGACCAGTGTATTCAGGATGGCTTAAAAATGTGATCCTATACTGACTTGACTCTCAGGGAATTTTGACATGATCCCTTCACTACTCAATTATGAGTATGACGATCATGGAAATCGGTATTGCAAAGGTCCAATACTGCATATACTGCAATATCTTTACAAATGTTATTGCGGGGATATGATTATGACTGTATGCATGAATGCATTTGAAAGATTAGTCTGATTGAGAACATGGATTATACTGGAGGGACAGACATGGAGTCCCAACCCAGAGTATTTAAGACATTAAGTCTTCATTGTACACTAATACAGTCAACATATTGAATTCATATCCTAGAGCTAAACCACAGATCCCATTCCAGCAGAAAATCAATGGCTGTAATCATTTAGTGAAAGCGAGGTAAATATGAGGCTACTCTATTAGTGTGTTTGAGTATAAACTATTCAGAGAGAGAGTTTGTTAGTGACACATGCATTTAAACTGTGCATCACTAACATGGTCCTAGTGGAGCTATTCTGCAACCTCAAGGAACCCCCACCCCTTACTCTGTGCTGGTGACCTCGCCAGATCGCTCCCATTCAGCCGTATTTATTTTATTAATTTTTTATCGTGTGCTTGTTATTATTATAACTTTTTTTAGTTGTTGCTAGTGTCTCTCGTTTTACTTCATCGTCGAATTTTCCCGATTTTTTTTGGTTGTTTCGGTAGTTCTTCTGGAGATGCATGGCCATTCCATCGAACCCCCGTCACTTCCATTCTCAGAGTTGGGTTTTTATTTTTCGAGACATTTCTACAAATTCATTTTGAGTTTGACCTCATCTGTGATGAACATCGACAGCAAATATCAACGACCATCTAACGCTGAACGTGGATTCAAAATGGCTGCCCCTTGGGTTTAAAGGGCAAATGACGACACGACCAAAAAACAAAAACAAAAACAGCCCTTGGTGCTCCTGCAATGGCCTGGCCGTGGTTGGTTGTGACTGCGCACCTGTTTGTGTACCGCCTAACGAGGAAGGGTCAGAGGTCAAGAGACTCCATCTTCAGCTTTGACGCCATCGAGTGAAGCGCTTGTGTAAAAGGAGCTTTGAATATGAAGCAGAGGAATCTTAAGATGTTATTATGTCACATAATACAACCGTTCATCTGAAGGCTTGGCCCGACTCACCCGTTAAAAACAAAGCGAATGGCTACGATATGATTAATTTGCCACTTGACACTTAACATGACACATGGTCGCCTCAAGTCACCCACTCAAAGTACTCACAAACTACTCCGCATAGTCACAAATGGGTTGTACAGGAGGTAGTCCACCTCTCTGTCATCGACGTAACCAGCAACCAGTAACCACACAGTCGTCGCTCACAAGCACGGGGGAGAAAAACCCCACTGGAGTGCATTACTTTGTGTTGCATCTCACTTGGCCCGTCCAGTGATACCCAATGAGCTCATACCGCTACCGAGTCCTGCACAGATTCTGCTCCACTGCCCAGACTCGAACACCGACCACCACCACCACCAGCACCATGTGTTTGCCGTTTACCCATTGAGCATAAATCCAGAATCGCTTCCAGTGTCGTGTCAACGCATGAGCCATGTTTCTGCATCCTGCTCGATGGGGACCAGGGGGGGATGGCTTGGAGCTAGATGGATGTCATTTCTGCAACGGTCTCCCCTGCTTAACCACTTTTGTGTGTCCCCCCCACCCCCTGTCCCCTCTTTTTTTGTTTGCAAACCCCTCCAGAGGACCTGTAGTTTCGGAGGATTCGACCTGTCCAACCGCTCCCTCCATGTGGTCAACGCGGGCTCTGAGGCCAACGTGAGTACAAAGCTTAAAAACGCTCCTCCTATACAATCAACACTCCCCAATTCTTTGACGATAATAAGCGAACCAATCGCTCTCTCCTTCATTCTCAAACTCGAGGTCGTCTGGCAACCTTGAGTTTGGCGGTTCAATTCCCATGCTCCACGTAGCTAAGTGTCGAGGTGTCCCTGAGCAAGACACTCTAATCCTAGCTG
This sequence comes from Coryphaenoides rupestris, assembly GCA_002895965.2. Taxonomy (NCBI): domain Eukaryota; kingdom Metazoa; phylum Chordata; class Actinopteri; order Gadiformes; family Macrouridae; genus Coryphaenoides; species Coryphaenoides rupestris. The sequence continues at coordinate 77,685 of PIJE02001157.1, read as the reverse complement.
CTCCTGTCACCTTGCATGGTTGACACGGCCGTCAGTGTATGAATGTGTGTATGAACGGACGAATCTGAGGCAGTCATCGTAAAGTGTTTTGAGCTGCCACAGTTCTGAAAGGCACTATGTTAAATGCAGTCCATTTACAATTCCCTACCATCTCCTCCCCTTCCTCCTCCTCCCCCTCGGCAGGGTAAGGAGCAGGAGGCCATCTACCGGGAGGTGGTCAAGTCCCCCACCACGTCCCGCATATCGCTGGGAAGGAAGGTCAAGTCGGTGAAGGAGACCATGAGGAAGCGCATGTCCAAGAAGTACAGCAACTCCCTCTCCGAGCAGGTTGGACCCCACACACACACATGCACACACACATGCACACGCAAAACATGCATACACACACGCATACAAACCCACATGCATGCACACACACACATACACATGCACAAACACACGCAAAGCATGCATGCACACACGCACACACACATGCACGCACACACGCATACAAGCACACACACACATGCGCAAACACACATGCACATACAAACACTAAGGCTTTTTTTGTGCTCACATTGAAACACACCGCTGTATATTTCTAGTCTTTAACTTCCACTGTAAATAACAATCTGTTAAGGAGACCATGAGGAAGCGCATGTCCAAGAAGTACAGCAACTCCCTCTCCGAGCAGGTTGGACCCCAACAAACTCACATGCTTCACACACACTCACATGCACACGCAAGCACACACGCACATGCATACTCAGGCATACTCATATGCACGCGCAAGCACACACACATGCACACACACACAACACCACGCACACACACACACTCATGCGTGCACACACACACACACTCATGCGTGCACACACACATGCACACACACATGCACACGCAAAACATGCATACACACACGCATACAAACCCACACACATGCATGCACACACACACATGCACAAACACACGCAAAGCATGCATGCACACACACGTGCACGCACACACACATACAAGCACACACACACATGTGCAAACACACACATGCACACACAAACACTAAGGCTTTTTTTGTGCTCACATTGAAACACACCGCTGTATATTTCTAGTCTTTAACTTCCACTGTAAATAACAATCTGTTGTTGTCTTGCGTTTTGTTGCGTTGCGCTGCAGACGTTTTACAAGAAGATGTTTTGTCGCTAACATTGCGCTGGCTTGCGCTGTGTGTATGCAGGCCCTTTGTAGCCTGTGTGGCTGACTGGCTGGCTGGGTGGGTGGGTTAGCGTTTGTGTTGGTTACAGAGTGAAAAACATTGGGGCATTGACATATGGGGGGGGGACTCTGTATACACATACACACATGGACACACACACAGTAATATTTCTCAGCTGTCCGAGCTTGGACTTGCTTTGCAGTTTAGGGTGGAGTGTGTCGAACGCTGAGCTCATGGAATGATGCAAGTGTCCCCCTGGACGTGCTTAATTGATGTCAAAAGCGTGTGTGTGTGTGTGTGTGTGTGTGTGCATACGTGTGTGTGTGCGTGCATGACTCGGGGGTCCACCTCGGTTGGTACCTTAAGTTGTCGTCAAGCCGGTGCTGTTGCTAGGCGCTCATTGCCTTCTCTTGTGAAGAGGGCTTAACCCAAACAGAGGTCCCCCTGCCCGGTGAGACAGCAGCTGTCCACTGCGGTGGTCCTCCGGTGAGTCACGCCGACTCGCGGGGGGAAGACTCTTGTAACACTTTAGCTTTAAAGTGCAAAAATGGAGAATGGTCTCATTTTAAATTGTTGCCTAATGACCCAATTAGACCATGGTATAATTGGGATAATCAACGAGTAGGTGTGCATTACACACTATTAATGCACTTAGTCATTGCGCACGCACACCTACTTGTTCATTATGCCTTCAATATTATATAAATATACATTTTATTTTATGTATAATTATTGATTTATTTATTTTGTTGGAAAACTTAAATGTGGCACGCAACTGTGATTAAGGGCTATGCAGATAACATTCACTTCAATTTACTTGACTCTATAGTATAAGAAACAATATATTGAAGATTACATGGAGATATTTTTATCTCTGGGTGTGTGTATCGTTGTTGGATACACACCCACCCCCCACCCACACACCATGACTGCATCTTTTTTTAATCCTCCCTAGTCCTCCCTAACCCCTCACCACCGCAGAGATTACACGGCGGTCTCAACAACCGCAACGCATTACTCCCAGACACGTACGGCGTCCGCTCAAATCCCAACGCTTTGGCCTTGCGGTCGACTCCCAACTCAAAGGGGAGGATTAAAGGGCGCGGTGCTGTAACTATCTCAGCCCTAACAAGGGTTGGGTCGGAGGGTTGGGGTGGGCATATATAATATATTCTTATATAATATGACGCCGCACGCCTCGCCCCTCTCCTAGTAGCTTCTGGAGCCATTGTTGCGTTTCAATTGTCAACGTATTTATTGAGATAGAATCTCATTTTCAAGAGTGACCTGAGTGTACGTCAAGATTTAAAACATAGTTTCATCTTAATCGTTAACTTCAAACTTCAACCAAAAGCAGGTTGTTGGAGCTCTCCATCAGTGTGAAAAACCTTACCCACATTCTTTTTGCTGTTTTGTTGTGTATTTTAAGACCGTGAAACTAATATTTGGCTTTGGCCGGCCGCACGGTATTTAGTCATTTACGCCTTCCTCAACAACACCTCCGCACGGCTTTGACTCGGTCCGTGAACACACACACACATGGTGGGATGGCTGATCTTGGCATGTGCAGCCCGTTTGCATCCCGTTCTCGCTGGACGCGTTTATTTTGAGAGAGAGAGAGAGAGAGAGAGAGAGAGAGAGAGAGAGACTTACATATATATATATATATGTGTGCGTGCATGTTGGCGGTTGTTTGTTTAGCTTCCTTCTCTTCCCGGACGACAGAGGGAGCAGCGGTCTGCTTGTTCTCCTTGGAACAACAGCTTGCCGAGGTGTAATTGATGCTTGCTTTCTGCTGACACACGTGTGTGTGTGTGTGTGTGTGTGTGTGTGTGTGTGTGTGTGTGTGTGTGTGTGTGTGTGTGTGTGTGTGTGTGTGTGTGTGTGTGTGTGTGTGTGTGTGTGTGTGTGTGCTCGTGCTGTGTGTGTGTGTGTGTGTGTGTCATGCTTTATTGTGGGGTGATGTGCTTCTCTCGCTTCTCTCTCTCTCTCTCTCTCTCCTGTGTGTGTGTGTGTGTGTGTGTGTGTGTGTGTGTGTGCGTGCGTGCGTGAGAGATTGTGCGTCTTCCAAACCAGATAAGATGGGCTTTAAGGATAGCATCATCAGATGGTTGGCCGTGGGTCACTAAAACCGATCCAGAGGCACCGGGAGATATTTATACATCAGGAGATATTATATTAACGGTACTGTATTAGGGCTGGGCGATATATCGATATTTAAGATATATCGATATATTTTTTAAATAAGATATGGAATTAGACCATATCGCATATATCGATATAGTTGAAAATTTGCGCTGTAATACTTGCTTCAGGCAAGCCGCTGATCGGCCAGCCCTCTCTGCACTGCTTCCGCGCCTCGGCCCCGCCCCTCCTCTTTCATGCACAGAGGGGGGAGGGGGAGGGACACTCCGGCACTCTTCAACAAACATGGAGAAAGCAACAACGTCTGCGGAGCGTGCGGAGGAGAGCCCCTTGGTTGGTAAAAGACAAAGCAGTGGCTCAATCATTTGGAGATGGTTCGGATACAAACGATCAGACGAGCGAACAGAAACCGCGCTAGTGTAGGGAGCGCCATAAGCACAGGCCAGTGGTGGAAGCACTTGCGAATCTGTTTCATCACGTGCCAGGCACCAAGTGCAATATGAAGAGAAGCCACAGGCACAAGCCGTCAAGAACATGTTTATTGAGTTGATAGGTCTTTTTCTTGTGCAACTGGTTGAGACTGTTCAGATAAGCTGTTAAGTTTAACAAAAAGAAACAGGTAATCTCAAGCTTGATGTTTTAAAAACGTTTTTCTTAAACTGAGCACTTTATTTTGTTATCTCTTTATATTAAATGCTGGCCCTCAGAAAAAGATTTGACCTATTTATTTTTATAGGCTAATTTTATTTTATTATTTTTATTTAAATGTGTACCTTACGGAAGCTTTGTTATACAGTGTTTATGTTTACATTTTATAGTGAGTTTTCAATAAAACTACTCGTATTTGGCTTTGACTTTGACTTGAACATTTTCATTTCACAGCTCTCACTTTTGCGGAAAAAATATCGGGATATATATCGTATATCGATATTCAACCTAAATATATCGGGATATGAACTTTTGGTCCATATCGCCCATCTGTATCCTTGTTTTGTTTCGGTCGCCGCGTAGCTTCTAATTTGGAGAGTCGACTGTGAGCGTGTCCCTTCTTCTTCTTTGATGTTCCAAGATGGAGGCTTTGATAGCCCCGCCCCCTCCCCCCCCCCCCCC